>JAAGAY010139709.1:0-60628 GCA_011801015.1 Ardeotis arabs
GTTGCTCCAACTAGAATTGTAATTAAAGTGAATTTATATTAATCCAGGAGAGCTAAAGGAAAGGACAATGATTTATGAGCAATATTGCTGGCATTTTCAAGAGGCATAAAAATCATTAAAAATGGATATCTAAAAACTATTGGTTAGGAAAGCAGCCATAATTGGGTAAGTAAGCCAGCGTGTCTTTAGGGCATTTCGTTCCTACAGGGGAGAAAAACCCAGATAACCTTTGAGGAAAATAAAAACCACATATGCAACCTTAAATTTTGTAACGAAAAGGATGAAATTACTGCTACTAAAGTATAGATACTTCTTGCGCTATTCTAAGTGATTATAAAACACATCACAAAGTCTAATTACTGCTCTCACTGGGGAAATGTGTTATTTTTGCCAAATTCACTCTTCGTAACAACAACAGGTTAATTGAGTTATTGCAAGTTTGGCAGAAATTTTGAAAGTGTTCAAGTGACTAAAGATAGTTTTGTTCAGAAGTTTCCTGACTTTTCCACCCCGCCCCCAATCAGTAAGGGTCAGTTGTCCTGGATATTACTTTACTAGTATCCCCAAAGGCAGAACCTCTTGGGAATACGAGTTGATGGTAATTTAACAGAGTAACTGATCTGTGGTAAACGTTTTCCTCTGGACTATAGCACCAAAGTTTCAAGTCACCCCTCTGATCCATTTAGATCTCATTTTCCCACATGAACACTGGTCAAGCCTTCAATCCTTCACTGGATCTAGAAATCCAAATTAGCCAAAGGGCATATTACAGAGCACTGTGAGAAGATGAATCCTTTACGCTGTCTTCTGATGACATAAATAAAGGTAATTTCTGATTTCTATCAATACTTTTTAGCCAAAACTTTTTTTTTTCTTTTTTTTTTTTTTTTAAATAAGCAGTTTAGAATATTTTTCTTCAAGCACACAGGAGAATCACAAACTGGGAAATTAAGTCACTTGCCTGAATGCAATCTAAAACATTCCAGGTCCAAACTTTCATTCATTAGACACTCAGGCAAGTGCAAAGGAAAGTCACAAAGATGATTATGGGACTGAAGCATCTGTCAGATAAGGAGAGGGTGAGGATGTCAGGACTATCTTGAGAAGAGAAGGCTTAGGGGATCTTATCCATGTGTCTAAGCACCTGATGGGGGAGTAAAGAAAACAGAGCCAGATTCTTATCTGCTGCCCTGAGACAGAACAAAGAACAGTAGGCACAAGCTGAAATACAGGAAATTCCATTTAAACATCAAAAAGAAAAAAAAAGCTTCCTTACTGTGAGGGTACTCAAACACAGGAATAGGTTGCCCTCAGAGGTTGCAGTGTCTCCATCATTGGAGATCTTCAAAACCCAGATGGACGTGGTCCTGAGCGACCTGTTCTAGTTGACCTTGCTTTGAGCAGGAGAGGATGGACTAGACCATCTCCAGAGGTCCCTTCTGACCCCAGCCTTTCCATGATGGACACCACATACAGTTACTCACCTGATACACTGAGTGGCCTTTTGAAGTATCTTAGAGTAGTATGTAAAACAAAAATAACCATTCACTTTGCCCAATATTCTCCTTGCAGCATTATGCTTGTCTTGATAGGTCATATCCAGTTGAAACATCTTTGACTTTGCCTTTCAATGGATGTGTACATTCACAGAGCAATTAATATGTCCTGTAGACATTTATCGGTCCCTATTCTCTGTAATAAAACTCAGCAAGAGCAATAACAATACCTTTAGTATTCATCCTTTAAAAGTTGTCCTCTGGTTCCTTTAATCTGCCTGAACAGATGGAGTCTTGCACTATCACCTTGCAAACTTTTTCCTTAGCTATTAAGCCACAGAAGAATTTAAGGAATAAAATTACATACAGCAATTGTTTAATAATTGCTATCACTTATTTCTTCACAAGAGTTTTAGGCTAATGAATAAAGCAGGTTTGTAGAAGGCTTGTCTCTGGGAAGCCAACATAAAAGTTGTTGTGTCGTAAGATTACTCGTATCAAACTTGGTAAGATTATTCCTTCAATCAAGTAATTGCCAACAAGAGGGTATCTACAGCTTGGCCCGCTGTCAAAACTGAGTATTTAATACAAGACATCATTTGGAGCACAGATGATAGTATCTACAAATGCTGCTTCTACCTTTATTCTCAATAAATCTACTTAATAAAGATGCAAATAAACTGTAAATAAAACCTTTATCACAGCCTTTTTTTTTTGTGAGGGAGACTAAGTTTACTGAAGCCAATGGAAACATAAGAAAGTCGTGGAAAAGGACTTGCTTAACCTTACGAAGACAAATGATAGAAAACTTCTCAGCTATGAATGAAGTTAACGCTGTGCCCTCTCTGTATACAGTATTTCAGCTTTACTTTTGCCAAATTTCTGTCGTGCAATATCTAAGGCAGCTCATGTAACAAATACAAAAAGAAGCATTAATTTTCATTGGTTTAGCCTTTCATACATTAAAGTGAATTCCAAAACCTATAAATAGGAGCAGCATTGACCCCTATCCAAAGCACCAAACATGAAACAACTGCCAGGTTACCAAAAGTGACAGACATTGTTTTCAATGGCAAAAAAGGCCAGACTCACTTCTTGTGGATGGTTTTTCTTGACTGTAGACATGTTGGTGGTCTTCCCAGATTACACATTACATATGCTGCTCTAATTTAAAAGAATGGAGGTAAGGATACATGGTGCTGTCCCAGAAAAGTTTAACTACAGCTTATCTAAAGGTATTTTCTATCAGAAAATACAAGTGTGCTAAGATACAAAAAGAAATCCTTAAAGTAGATCTACACACTAAACCAAATTAAGTTTATGGGGTCTTAGCATTGGGCTTAATAGGATTTAGATAAGGCTTTAAGCTTTAACCTCAGTGTGGCTTAGATCACATACTGGAGTAGACAGCTAAATTGGCTCTGTGTATTGGCAACCAGAATCCAGTCCTGACTGATGTGAAAAGCTCTTCCTGCAATGGTCATCTCCATCCCGAGTTTTACAGGATGAGAGGAGGGAGAGGCTGGAGCACAGCAGACAGCCTTGGAGAGCTTTTAAGAATTCCCTGGCTCTGCCCCTGGTTTTTCAGAGAAATACGTGGTTACATGTAAAACATGCATTAGCAAAATCTGCTACAGGTTTTCAATGGAAACAGGACTCTTACTTTCACATTTAACAAATCCATTACTATTCCATTTAATATCGGGAGTATTGCTAATAATGAATGCTTTTGAATGAAGCAGGCAACAAACCTCTCAGCTCCCTTACTACGGCTTATTTCATGCAGAGATACACCGCAACATTAACTCTCCACATTTACAGTGCAAATGCATTCCCTCCCATCACCGTATGAATCTTACTGTGCTGCCTACATTTACTCACCACCAAATAGAAAAATATGTCTTCTACTTGAAGTCTTTAACTGTAAAAATCAATTGTGGTACAGAGTAACTTACTGAGCACACACTACCCAGGATTTATAGGTCGTAGACTTGACTGCTGGCTGTTCGCTTCTCTCGTGTTCATTAATTACTTATTTATAGGTACCTTGTTCATACAGAAAGATTTAAAGACATTTTACCAAATTGAAGAGACAGCCCATTATCTTCTTCTGTATGTTTAACGCAGCTAATATTGGTGAAACTTTAAGGAGAGTTGAAGCATAACACCCCTGGATGTTTAATTTGGTCACACATAACATGCTGGAGGCTCATACAGATTATACAGACTTTGTGCCAGGCTGCAAAATACTGATCTGAGCAAAAAACCTCCTGATGGCAACGGCTGCACCAAGCTGCAGAGCCATGGGGAACCAAGGTCTTCCTCCAGGATTGAGTTCATTGTTCCGAGAGTTCCCATCACCCGTCGCACTCGCATGATTTTAACTGTGAGCCAAAGCTTAACTCCCTCGCCGGAAGCGAAGCTCATGCTATCAGCAATACTTTCTGGTGCCTCTATACTACACAGGGCCACCCAAACACGCTCCTTCACTTACACTCAGTACATTACAGATGTGTTTACAAATACTGGAGAGTCCCTTGGTAAATATTCTTCTTGGGTTTCATGTGCAGCATCTTCCTGTCTGTACTAACTACTACAGGCTCACGTAATTCTTTCTGTTATTTCCCATTGAGGTAAAATTTGCTGAAAAAACATCCAGCCGAGACAATTAAAAATAGTACATAAAGGGTCTCGCTGGCACTCTGGAATGCTGTTGACAAAATTAAGACATTGCTTACAATTACACTCCTAGTAATTTATGCAGCCAGTAGATTATGCCAGTGCAGGTGATGCCAGCTCTGCTAATGAAACCGAAATCTATTTGACAGCAGAATGATGGTGGATTTTGAAAATGAGTACCAACAGTTTGCAGGTGGTTTAAGCAGCTATAAAATCTGATTTATAGGGGCTTTTTAATCCTTATTTTAATTCACCTTGTGGGAATGCACCATAATAAAACATCTTACCATGTTACAAATACCAAGCTGTTCGAGATCCAGTGTGGTTCAAACACAGTGAATTCCACAGATTTGATTGCAATTTTCATTTGTTTGTACTCCAGCTACGCTCTCTTCCCACTCTCACCCCCAATCTCAGATACAGGTTTCATTTCCTGGCATACACATTTACATACTCATGTATTAGAGAACACTGAAATAATAGAGGCACAAGTACGCTTTAGTTGAAATTTAGCTGTGCCTGATCATTAAGCAGCTGTAATTTATGCAGCCAGCACTGTGTGTGGAGGCACACGGCTATCAATCTCTCTGCAGCACCATTCCTGCTCCACAATAACAGGCAGTTCAGTGCTCCTCAGTGTCCCGTCCACATAAAACTGGATGGCCCAAAGGGGACCTCTGAAGCAGTCTTTTAAACTGGGCTACACAATATTCCTGTAACGCACAGGAAAGGTTCATAGCACCAAAAAATGGAGTACAGAAAAAGAGAGGATGCACAAACAGAAATCTAGGAGCTCCTATTCCCTCTAATCGAGCCGCCAGTATGCTGTAGGACTCCCCGCTTTCTGCGGCGTTTGTATTCCTGCCATCTATTGCAGTTGATTCAATGAGATGCTATTGCTGCTGTCCTCTGCAAACGCCTCCACAACAGAGAGGGATTTCAGAGTTGGATTTTGGTCTGTTCTGTAACTACTGATCTCTACAGGAATTAATGCATTTGAAAAGGGACCAAATATTACACCAGATAAAGTTTACTTAAAGCACATGAGATGAAAGGAGAGGACTTGTATAATCGTATACATTTGAGAGTGCTAGTGTTCTCCTCTTCTCAGCACTAGATATAAAACAAGAGAAAAAATGGGGCATGAAGTCTCTCTCTGGTACTGTTAGAACTGCTGGGTAACAGCTTCTCACAGAGGAAAGGAATTACGGTGCTATACCTGAACCTCAGCATCACACAGGTTCTGGAAATAGAGGTGCTGACCCTGTCTGATCTCTGAGACCAGCATGGTCACAAATGGGGTTGGGTGGCAAAAAAAAAAAAAAAAAAGTTATTAGTATCATTTGTCATAAGCAGATTTTACAAAGTGACAGAGTTGTGCTGTATAGAATCATAGAATGGTTAGGGTTGGAAGAGACCTTCAAAGGTCATCTAGTCCAACCCCCCTGCAAGGAGCAGGGACATCCCCCACTAGATCAGGTTGCTCAGAGCCTCATCCAGCCTGGCCTGGAACGTTTCCAGGCATGGGGCTTCCACCACCTCTCTGGGCAACCTGTTCCAGTGCTCTACAACTCCCATTGTAAAAAAATTTCTCCTAATATCCAATCTAAATCTACCCCCCTCTATTTTAAAACCATTACCCCTCGTCCTATCACAACAGGCCCTACTGAAGAGTTTCTCCCCGTCTTTCTTGTAGGCCCCCTTGAGGTACTGGAAGACCGCTATCAGGTCTCCCCGGAGCCTCCTCTTCTCCAGGCTGAACAGCCCCAACTCTCTCAGCCTGTCCTCATAGGAAAGGTGCTCCAGCCCTCTGATCATATTCGTGGCCCTCCTCTGGACCTTCTCCAACTGGTCCATGTCCTTCTTATGTTGGGGGCTCCAGAACTGGACACAGTACTCCAGGTGGGGTCTCACCAGGGCAGAGTAGAGGGGCAGAATCACCTCCCTCGACCTGCTGGCCACGCTCCTCTTGATGCAGCCCAGGATGCTGTTGGCCTTCTGGGCCGCAAGGGCGCATTGCCGGCTCACGTTGAATTACACTCAGAAGTAGAAAAACAATAGCACTTCTGCACAGCAAAATATTACAAAACACATCCAGAGAAGCTTCTGAATGCTACCAGAGGGCAGGGGAAGGATTCCTTTCCTCGTCCCCTGATTGATAAAAAACACACTCTCTGAGGCTCCACGTTTCTCAGGAGTTTAAAAGCAGAACAGGATGGCAGCTGCCCCTGAGCTCCTGGCCAGCAGGACATTATCTGTGATCCTAAAACGTACAGGAGAACAGAGGAGGCAATCCTCTCTGTCTAGCTAGAGGATTAGATCAGAGTATGAACCCTCTAATTTGAAGAACTTGATTTTGTTCTTACTTATTCCAATACCATTGTAGACATGTGAAAGGTTCTTTAGACTTTTTAGTAACGTAAAGAGTGGTGCAAAGCAGACTTGAGATAAATTAGGAGCAGTCCCAGAACACTCCTGCTATTTAAAGAGACATTTCCTGTAGACTCTATGTGTAGCAAGGGAAGAAAAAAGGTTCTTAACATGGTAGACAACAGCAAAATCAAAGGGAAGACTGACATTGTATGTCACCACTGCCAGTCACTTTTATTATAGTAGCTCCTAAATAAGCAACAGGGACTCATCAGCACACATCAGAGAAGACTGTCAACATGCTCATTTTCTAACACAGCACAGGCTTTTTTAGCACAAATACCAAGAATCTCCTTTCATCCCAAACATACTTTTCCAGAACTTCACAGGCTACTCCCAAGAAGCCTGGTTCACCAAAACTCTTTAGACACCAGCATCTTCAAGAGTACAGCAGGAAGAACTTCTCTCTAACTGAAGTATCAGTATGTTTAAGAAAATGGAATTATGATCCCTTCAGACTGATGCGTGGCAGAAACACTGCAGCTACTTTTGAAGTTGCAGGGCAGGAGCAACCCTCAGCTTCACTCCTTTCCAGTTCCCGCTGGGGTGCTGATTAAATACCCATTTAGGGAATGAGCAGCACCTGCTGAAACAAAGCATCTGCAGCACCTGGGTTTTCCCTGGAGGTCTCCTACCTCACTGCTAATTCAGCCAAATCCTGTTTACTTTCCGTAATTTGGTAAGTGCCTCTTGAATGGTTACAGCTGCAGAAGCCCTTGGGTGCTAGTGGTTTGTACACCACCTTCGTTTATTATCCTTTGGGCAACTATTTCTCCCATTTTATTTTTTTAATTTATTGCATGTTTACCTACTGGACCACACTGGCACCACTGCTACTTTTCCAATCAATTATATCACAGAAGATATTGTCAGCATGGCTCCATTAACAAATATATCACATTGCTGCCAGCTCCTAAGAGGCTCTTGGTGTGACTGCCATGGTGATCTCCTCATAGCAAATTAAATACCAGAGTCTCAGATGCTGTGAGTGGCCATTGCATAATTTATCACCAGGAGGCAGGAAGAATGATGGGCCAAAGCAATGGAGAAAATCAGTTCCTTAACTGTGTTTGAACGCTTCCTAGATCTGGGTAGCACAAAGTTATTTTGTCTTGGTCAGAGGGACTATTTACTATTACCACAGCTGTATATTCACAGCAGCCCTATGAGGATTGTAGGATTAAGAATAAGGAAGTAATATTCCCACTAGGAAAGGTTCTTATTGTGTATAGAGAATAAATGAACAGTTTTGTCATGAGCAGGAGGAAGCTGGTGGAGCACTCACAGGTGGTTTGTTGCTGTGGGGCAGAGCTGAAGGCCATTTTTCATAACAATTCGCCACAAGTCATTCCATTTGTTAGCACTAATTAGATGCATCTCTGAACAGGAGGACCAGAACCTGGTCTGCTTTGATCCCTTAAGTCAAAGTGTCTCATGTTCTTCATAAATTGAAATAGATATGGAAATGATCGCTCATTTTCTGCCATTTCCATAGATCTCATATTAGCAACAGCAGCTTTTTTTAAGGGAAAGGAAGTCCAAAGTGGACAGACAAAGGGCATTTGTTAGCACACTCCAGTCAAGTAATGGAAAATGATGGGTCGGTTCAATTACAGCTAATTAAAATTCTGATAATTAATTTGACATCTAGATCCATGCACAGCCACCCCAGTGCTTTGCAGCTGAAAGGCTGGAGGGCTTTGCTGGTGGTGGTGTATTTCCTCTCCAGCACCGTGTCACTCAGTGTGACCTCTGTCCTGGTCAGCAAGGGGGGGAAAGGAGATGCTTTAACTTCTGCAGAAAGGCAGCAGGGATGAATTTGAAGCTTAAGTTTAACAAGTGTGACTTTTTGGAGGTCCTTACCCCTGCAGCTTTCTACCTACAGATACTGCTACGCTTGGGAACAGGGTGCAGGGCACGTTGTCCAACCTCCTCAGCCTCTCACATTCCGAAGTGAACAAAGGACAGCGGGATTTCAAATGGATCATAATCTCTCTACATTAAAGCCACAGTGAGAAGCAACTTCATTTTAGAAAAACAAGTTCACAAAAATTAGGTGTGCAAGGTTACCAGAGTCATCGGAAATGTGATGTTTCTGAATTTCTTGTCAAGACAAAAGTACCCACATGAAGAGCAAGGCATTTTTAAGTACAGGCCAAAATAAAGAAAAGCAAAATTTACAGACTTATGCATATTTCTTTGCCAACCACTACAACTGTTTGCAGCTTTGTATTAAAAAAAAAAAAAAAAAAAAAAAATCAAGGATCAGATATATAGAACTCTGCAAGTTCTATATATCTGCCAAGTTTCATCAAAACAACTCACCCACGGGACTAACTGGAGAAATGTAACAAAAAACCCATTTCACGTTTCTCAAAACTGGAGTGCCACAAAATACATCCTCAAAAACCCTGTCTGAGCCTGAATCTCAGCCAAACATTTGTTTTAGTCAACATTTACATCGGAAATCCAAACCACAGTTCAACAACCTTTAGCACATATGTGATCTTTAAACAGCAATGCATTTTGGCTCTGAAATGTTTTCTTAAAACTTAATATAAACAAACTAGGTCAACAGTTGATTATATTTTTAAATTACATTTGCTAAAAAAGGGATAGATCTTATACTGTGTAACCCCCATCACTGGGTTTAACAACGCTGCGTGAGGAAGAAAGTCATTTCTGTTTTACCAAGCTGAAGAATAACATTCCTGTGTTGCTGCGGGAAATTCAGAGAGAATAATGGAATACAAAGAAAAAGTGGAATTGATCTCTGTGTTCCACTGAGCAAATCTGGGTTATAAACACATAACAGAGACCAAATGGGATTGAAACACTGCCATCATCTCAGTGGTGACAGAGGTTTTTGTTTGTTCATTTGACTTTGCAGCATCGCGTTGTTCTTCCTGCTCCAGTCCTCTGGCATGAAATTCGGGGTAGCCTCCAGCAAAATGAAAAATGCAGGCCACCATTATTTCTACTCACACATTAAGTGGCTCCTCCTGCTTCCTGAATTTTTCTTAAACCAAATTACAATTAGAGTAACTGTTTGGCTGACAGAACTGCACCAAACCCTTGTGTCCTCAATACAACAAGGGGTTCAGTCAGAGATCGCCATTTTCAGCTGCTTTGGGACTCTTCTAAGACAAAACACCCAGCTGACATGGCTAGAAATATTTTCATTGCTGCTTTTCACTCTAAGATCTTGCCATCTGGACCGCGGTGCCATCTCGGTGGCCTGGTCACGCTGATCCCATTACACTTAGTCCCCCCAGCTCTTCCCCCTGCACTGTGCACAGGCACTCGGCCGCCCCAGCCCAGCTGACATTCTTTAATCCCTAGCACTAAACGCGCCCAACAGATGAACCGTGTCCAATCCTGACCAGCTGAGATTCGCAACATGTCCTTGGGACCGAGCGCAGAGCAGAAAGCTGTCATTCCTACATGTGGTTTTTAATAGGATTCAGACAATTTTTGACCCCTTGCAATGTTGCAGGACTACCCGAGCGGTCCCGTTGGCAGCTGGTGGGAAGAAGACGCTGTCCCATCACATCAGGACAGGCAGACATTTAACCTCTTACAAGTCCACAGAGAAAGAGAAGAGACAAGGCTTTGCTAGCCTCTGCTGCTACTGGCTGATGTTGCATGAAAGATGATTTAATGAAAAGGGGGTTGTGTTACTTGGAGGAGGATGGCTGGGGGCAGGAGTTGTCTTTAAAAATAAAACCTTCCTACCCTTGGGAACATCTGTAATAAAGTGAATAACAGCACGAGTCTCCTATAGCTCAGGGCAGATGGACAAACCCTCAACAGAGAAGTGACTCAACAGAAACTTTGTTTTCCATGGGCTGCTTTGTCTTTCTGGAGGAAGGTAAGTTCAAAGATACTCTAGGTCTGTTATTTTTAGAAGGAACATCTACTTGGAGTGGACAGTTTCATTTTTGAAGCAGGATGATAGCTTCCAAAAATCAGTCTTCTACAGTCATCTCTCAAGCACAATGAGATCATTAAAGTCATCTCTCAACCACAAGCTGGACACTCACACCCATTTTTTTCTCTCTCTTTTTTGACAACCTCTAAAAATTCAACATCAACCAGGTAACTAAGAGCCTCACCGCTGTTAGTAGATTTGAGCAGAGAGTTCCAGTTCTGCACTTTAACTACCAGAGGCAGAAAATGGTTCTTAGCTGTGACTGCACAATGTCTCCTAGTTTCACCAATACATGTAGCTCCTTTATTTCCATCTCTATGACCTCATTAAGATTTAAACTTTTAAATTTATTTATAGTTGAAGTTTAATTTATTTTATTAATGACTAAGACAGCAGGAAGTATCTAAGCATCTCAGATGGAAAATTAAGAGCTATATTGTGATCTGCATTATAAAAAAAGCTGCTCTTTGTACCTCAGCCAGAAGACTCAACACCTTGAAGAGGCAGCTCCTTGGAAACCTCATTCAATTGCACTTAGTTTTATTTGGTGGTGATGAATATCTAATTCCATATCAGCATACACTTAACGAACGAGGGAGCATCTAAAAACTGTAAATCTTATCACAGCAGATCAGAGAGACTCACGCAAGGACCTGCTTGCACCTTTCCCATTTCCAAAATATCACTTTCGTTTAATAAAAAAGTTTCATTTTCAGTCAAGATGGAAACAAACTGTGGGCCAATACCAAAAGTCTCATGATTCACAGCTGCTGGCGTGGGTTATGTGCGTTTGCAACCACAGTCTGCTAACATCACATCTAAAGCAGAGCAGAAGCACAACCCTGCTGTGCTTTGGTTGTCGCAAATAACAACAGGTTTTGGCAGTCTGTGAGTTAATTCAAAATAACAAAATGCAATGCACCAATCCCAGCCAACTATGCCAAAATTATAAATAACACAAGATAAACTAAAGTGAAAGGAAATTGTACAGAAATTTAAAATAAAGGCTTCCTAGACAGAAAAAAAAAGCAAGTACATGTTACCACCGTGTGGCAAAGTTTGCAACGCGTCTCTCCCAGATGTTTTTTTCAAGGCTCAGTGGTCCTGTAGCCCAAACGCCCACTCACATTTGAGATAAAGGACATTTGACTAAAACATTTTGTAAGAAAGAACTAATTAACTCTCTACTTTCGTTAGTGAAAAATAATACCAGAGTGATCTTGAACAGGAATGATCTTGAACAATTAATGTTAATTGCTTATGCTTGTACGAAAGACCTTGACAAATGTACAGTAGTGGTTTGTCTTCCTTTCAGGAGCAGAAAATGAGTAGCCCTCCCTTGGCTTTGGGAGATGGTATGACATTAACCTTGGTTAACTGTTTGAGAAATGGTTAAGTGTATCTGTGAAGAAGGGGAAAAAAAACCCCTAAATGTATGTTACTCCTTTATGGTCTTTTAGAAAAAAAAAAAATTAAATTTAATCTGTACAAAGCCCTTGCAAAACAGGTAAAAAAAGCTTTTCAACCATTAGAGTTTTTCTCAGCCCAGATATTAAAGAAAACATAACATTTCCATGGAATATAATGAGTGAAAGCCGTAATTTCTTTCAGCTTCCTCATCACTGAAGCCTATTCAGTATTCAAGCACATACAATATTCAAACCATTCCTGGACAAAATTATATTGAGATATCGAAGGGGCACACAGACAGATATTAAAATTCTACTGAAAGATTTCTTATGGTCTTTCTGCTCCCTGCCCGCTTAATACGTGGTATAGGAGGATCCCAATTGATGCCTACGAGTTGTGGATTGTCCCCAGTATACTGCAGGCTTCTCCTGGATGAAATTGGGAGGTTAAGTAATTTCCCTTTTTCCTTGCTATTGCACCAGAATAAAAGCTTGGTTTCTTCCAGTTCTGATGTCAAAATAAAAGTGCTAGGATGTCGGTGGTCTTATTTTGTGTACAGCACATCTAACAGCTGTCTGGTGTGAATTACTGCTGGGCAAGCTACTGCAACTGCATAAACTTGGCGTGCTCAACGTATAGGCAAGCTGATTAAAAATGATGTTCTACTTTAATAAAAGAAAACAGAAGTTAAGATTGGAAGGAACTTTGCAAGCACATGTCTAGTTTCAACACACAAAAATCTTGCAAGTTATTTGAGACTGCTCATGGTGCAAATCACACTATTAATTCATCTCTGCTTTGGAACATGCAATGGAGCCATTTAGGGTATATAAGGATATATATGAGGGTAGATTCAGACTTGATATAAGGAAGAAATTTTTTACAATGAGGGTGGTGGAGCAGTGGCCTAGGTTGCCCAGAGAGGTGGTGGATGCCCCATCCCTGGAAACATTCAAGGCCAGGTTGGACGGGGCTCTGAGCAACCTGATCTGGTTGGAGATGTTCCTGTTTCTTGCAGAGGGGTTGGACTGGATGGGCTTTAGAGGTCCCTTCCAACTCAAACTATTCTATGAGTGTATATCTTTCCCAAGAGGAAAAGACGCTTCAGAAATCTATCACTCAGGGTGGTCAGGAGCCCCCCAGCTCAGCAAGGCCATAATCTCAAGCTCAGAAATTCTGCCGCTCTTTCTAGGATGCCAGCAAATACGTGGATGGCAGTTGTTTGCTTCACATCAATGCTGCCTCAAAAGTCTGTCAAAGAATTTTTGCTGGGCTCAGTCCTGCAGCAGCTGAATGTGCTGTACTTCAAACACTGGTCACTTGTGGAAAATGAGACAACAACTCAAGAAGCTGTCTCCTCTTCTGACATTGCCACACTCTAAGAAAGTCAGCCCTCTCATCAGGCATCTTAAACACCATCTGTCCATGTTGAGAATCCATTTCTAAAACTTGCTGAGCCTTATGATGTATGTCCCTTGCTAAAAGTAAAAACGCTGCATGGAAGATGATGAATTGGACAATATGCTTGCTTTAAAGCTCCAGCCTGCTTTCAGAAAGTATGGAAATGCCAGGCAATTATTACACACCTCTGTAATTCTTGTTCAAAGATATTTCCCATTTTAATTCTCCCCAGGAACCAAAAAAAAAAAAAATTGTCTTATGCCCTTGAATATTCCTTGTCTTAGGCTACCTGATAAGAGAACAGAAAAGATATTTGTAAGTCTTAACATCAGCTTTAGGGAAGATTCTCATAAATTGGGAATTGCCCACCCAGGTTCTTGATCCCTCCTGTCCACACGGTTGTCAGAACCACCCAGCTGTAGCAGGTGCTCCTGGGAAAAGCACAGGAGCTGCCACACTAAGCACTCCAGAAAAATTACACACAGACCTTCAATATTTCAGAACACCTAATCACTGGCACTATTTTAGCTCTAAATTTTCTCATTGTACTTGTCATTTTCCAACGCTTCCTTTGATCTCTTGTTCTTCATGTTCTTTAAGATTTAAAGAGCTTTCTATAATATAAAAACAAGGTATTGATTCCTTCACAACGCTCAGTGGAGATTTGGCAGAACTGTGGCACTGAAGTTTATTTTATGGTCCGTTAATAGAGTGACAAATTTGTCAGTCCAAATTCTACCCTCAGTAAGGCCTGAACCTAAAGAATAAAAATATATAGTTTCCATGGTACTGAATGTCACCTACAAGGCTTGAAGTGTTCTCAACTGACACAAGAATAGATACGTACGGAGGAAACAAGAACTTCTAGGATTACATCTTATACTTCAGTGTGGCTTCTAGGACTCTATATAGTAAACAAAAATTACATCATTTGACAAATGTGGTCAACTTCAAGTTGCTCTTTGCTTTGGACATCATTGGAAGCATTGGAAGTCTATTCTGGTGGAAGAGAAGTTAGAAATTCTTAGAAAAAAAAAATCACATTACTAACAGAAAAAAAACCATAAGCCTTCTTGTTTCCATGTAGCGCTTCACATTTCTGGATCATACAGTCATTTAGGAAGCTATCAATAGCATCATTCTGTACATGAAAAAAAAAAAACAGATGCACATAACTAAAGATTTGAACAGAGTCACACAGCAGGGAAAATTGCTGATAAAAATAAATAAAAAACCCCTCAAAGCATCCTCAGACCTGGAAGCACACAAACTTTCTCAACGGAGAGGTGGCAGAAGGTTGCTGGCTATGATATGAAAGAGCCCTTTCCCTTGGGGGCATACGGGCTTCCCAGCCTGGAGCTGCATCAACCTCCCCTTCTGTAGGTGTGGTCCAACGAGAGCAGCTGTGCCTCTGAGCATCACCATACGTGACCTCCAGCTCATTTCCTCTCACGACAGCCCTGTAAATACAGCCCTGTAAATACAAACAGTGCAGCTAAGATGCAGAGACACTAAGGGACTTCCTTTTCATCACACAACTGTTTATCGTTCTCCAGGAAAACCTTCTCTTTGGGAGTGTTTGGATAGAGAAGGACACAGAGTCAGGATGTGCATAGTTAAACGTCACATCTCTCCAAGCACCATCTTCCTAAAATCTCTCTCCATGAACTTTTCTGTAATGTATTGATTCCATCTCTCATTAGAGGAATACTATTACAAGCCACCAAAAGTATACTTCAAAAAAATTCTCCAAAATAGAGGATTACTCCAAAGAGGAAATACAGAGAATTAGGTATTAAAATGCAAATTTGTTTTAATGCTACATCAAAGTTACTTGGTAATAAAGCCAAGGGATTATCCTGCGTTGTGAGCACAAGTGATTTTACAGCCTTTTCTTCAGTTTAAAAACCATTTCCTGTACATTCGCAAATGGTTCATGACAGGCCACCTACTTTGTCTGAAGACCTGGATTTAGCCAAAACTGTCTCAATAGTGCTTAATTCTAATAGTAATAAAATGCAGTCCTTCACGTCTTTGATTAGTTCATTAGACTTCTTAAAGAATATCAACGGTTTCTGTATCTGCATGCCTAAGAGGTGCGTGTTCTTCAACAGCTGCATTTCCTCGCTGCGGAGATCATCAGCTAGATCTGAGCTACTAAAACATGGCTGGTATCATGGCTTCTGTGGCAATAACACATTAATTGTCAAGAGAAATTTAACTGAGCTGCAGCTGCGTGGTGAGACAAGACTGGACAGCTGAAGGAGTAGCAGAGTAAAGCAGTCTCCTGAGTTCACTCAAGCTGTGGGACAAGCCTCTGGTTTGGAACACACCATTGCAATTGAAGTGTGATCAATATGGCAATGAAAAGGCAATCTCAGCCCTGACATGGGTCAGATCCAGTGCTACTCAAAGCCAATGAGAACCCCTCCCAGTGATCTCCCAAACACTGGATTGAGCCCTGGACCACTGCACCTCAGCAGTATTCACCTATTCCTGCTAGCTGCAGCATCTCCTTCCTACCATAAAAACCAAGTTTAACATCCCTTGGGAAGAGCTAATTTCAGTCTCAAACTCTGTGCACCTAAACCTCCCATGAAAAGGAGTTGGGGTTGAACATAGCATCTTGTAGAGAAGCCTTCCAACTTGGCATGTCATGCTGCAAGCCACTGACACAGCCTTACCCCTGGGGTTTAAGGAACCAAACATAACCACAACCTTTCCATATAATTTAGTAGTTCTTTCTTGCCTCCAGAATGGCAACAGGGGCAGACAACTATGAATTTGAAGGGTATAGATCTGAGATAATCTATTCCTCTGAAGTAGTAATCATACCTGGGTACTTGACTGTAGTAGTGCTTCACAGGTACCTGACTGCAGGAAACAAGAACAAATGAAAGAACTCCTCAAAGTCTATGAGACTTGATTCATTTCAAGCCATTCATGAACCAGCAAAAATATAAAAGCATGAAAACCAGCGAGTATTCTCATACACCGAAACCTACTGACACCACTTGTGTAACAAAACAATCTGAACTGTCTGCTGAGAGAGGGGAAAGGAAACTGGCTACCGGTAGTTATGTTAACTTTGTTCTGATAAAAGCAACCTACATAAAATGTGGGAAAAAAACCAACCAACCAAACAAAAAAAACCCGCTTTTCTATGTCCTGGTTCTGGCTAGGATAAAGTTAATATTCACCTGAGCTGGGTGGAGAACTGGAGCTGGTGGCCCCTATGGCTGGGGCACCCAGCTGGGATAATTGACTAATTAGCTGACAGCTGGGGTTAATTTACCCAAATTAGCCAAAGGGCCGTTCCATCCCATCTGACACCATGCTCAGTGTATCAGTGAGGAGGGTGCTGAGGGGAGCCTCCTGCTACTTGGAAGAAACTGGGTGTGGAGATTTGTTGTAAGCCATTGTACTGTATTTGTATTCCATCACTGTTTTGTTTTCTTCTGTTATTGCTGTTAAATTTACTTTTTGTTCAATTTCAACCCACGTGTTTTTGCTGGTTTTTTTTTTTGTTTACCAATTCTCCTTTCTGTCCCACTGGAGGGTGGAGGGAGTGAGAGAGAGACTGTGTAGTCTGGTCCCTATCAGGGCTGAACTACGACATTCTAACATCAACAAGTCTTTTCAGTTTTTCTTATTCAGCAGAGCTACGATTCACCAACTCTAAACAGGTAAAATACTCCTTCCACATCCAGCAACTTTGTGACCATCTAACATCGCATCCTTTTGCATTCCACAGGATCACAGAGTATCTAAGGCTGGTAGGGACTTCAGGTGGTCAGCTGATCCAACTCTGCTCAAAGCCAGGATCACCAGTCATTTCCAGTTCTTTGCTTTCCAAACAGCAGTAACTATCTTCTACCCCTTTCCTTATGTTGAGCTGCAGTCAACAGCAGTGTCAGCACAGAGAGCACGTACATTGGGGTGGGGGGGATATAGTACTCAATAGCTGGTAATGCAAGTGCACTGAGATAATTTAACAGGGAAAACCCATTCTGTTCCACCGTTTGTGCACTGGTAAAGCTCTTCAGCAATCAGCAGTCAATTCTGCACTGCTTTGTTAATGTTCAAGTGACTTTGAGTTAACAGCGCTAATGATTCCTCTGGTGAATGCCAGCATTCGAGCTATTCAGGGAAACACTGAAAGGAGAAAAATCTTTCTAAAAATCTAAGACTCATTCTCCATGTCACCCGTCCCCCAATAAAAATCATTCAAAAAGCAATTTTGGGGCCCACAAGGCATACTTTGAGACACGCTATGGAAAGGATCTAAGTTTTTACTCCAGGCTAATGACAGGGTGCAGCTGACACTTTAGAAGTACTTTTACAGTAAATACAAAAGACTTATTTTAGGAATTTACTGAGTCTCTAAAGTGACATCTTCTTAGGGAAAGAGAAAAATGAAAGAAGCATTTTCTGCATAGCTGTAGCAGGCATAATAAAATGCTAATTTAGGGTAAACTTTCTACAAATGCTTAAATGATCCACACGTCTGAACACCACTGTCTTCAGTATCCTAAATACCCATTTCTTTAGCCCACAGTAAGCTGAAGTTGATCTTCAACCAAAAGTTCATTAACAACTGAAAATTCAGCAAAACTGATTGCTTTTAATTAAAATATTATTTCATAGCTGATTTAATTGTTAAAATGTAAATTATGGATTGGATTAGTTTACTGTGCGGTGGCATCATGTGACAGTGAAGTATTTTTTCAAGTGTGTAATGGAAACACTCAAATAAGCACAGCTAAGGTGCTTCCAAATTGGTTGTGATACTGAAAATGACTGGTGAAGAAGATCCCTTCTGTGTTTTTACTTTCTTTTGTACTTGTTAGATGTTCTGTGTAATTCACTGTTAAATTACTTCCATGTGTTTTTGCCTGTTGAAATAGCATCTTACTCTGCCAAAACAACAGGGAATTCAAAAATCCAAATTTGAGTTTTGTTTTTCAAAAGCAGAAAATCCCGTTTCAGTTCATTTCTGTCATCTGGGATAATAAAGGCAAAGCTTCCTTGGGAAATACCTGTGTGGGCACACACAAATGCATGTCAAAACAATAATTTCTGTTGTACATCAAAATACTTCCCTATATGAAAACCAAAACTTTAGATTCCGCAGGCAGCCATGAAAAATGCAAGTTTGCCTTTTCCAGTTCCTTACCCTTACAAGGACAATCCTCTAGTCCTTTAAGAGGAAGTGGTAAGATGTGTAGCAGCTCTGATCCAAAGAGAATTTGGATTATCAATTATTCAATTACCTCAAATTCAAATTTTATCCTAACGTAAGAGGTATATATCACTTTGTCTTCCCTCCATGAAATTATACTTGGCTCTTACCTCAGTTAAATATTAACATGAACTGAGCCCCTCTCTGCCTCAGTCACGCAGCTGTAAGCAAGAAGGAATAATAATATTTCCAACACAAAGGAATATGCATATGCCTTTTGGACATATATTTGTATATAATCTCAGCCAAACCAAGTAAATACATAAAATGTATAGGAAAAAATGCTGACCAAGACTTTTTTGTTCTGCTTCTAGGTAGAAACGGCGGAGATATTTCTGGTCCAAACACATCATTCTGTTCCAACACATTACTTTATTCAATATGATGAAAATTGAATGACCAGAACAAAATTAATGGTTGAAACTCTCTGTTTAACAAATTGAAATACTCTGAATACTAACTAGCCGTATGTAAAGCTCATCAATATTAATGAGACTTTCTGAAATGTATCATTTATTCTTCATGGACAGAATAGAGATTAATTGGAAATAAATCTTCTAAGTTTTCAGGGGTTTTCAGAGGCACAGAAGCGATTAAAGAAAAATTCACAATGATGTCCAAGAGATTTAGAAGCCTGATTTCCATTTTAAAACTATGGAATCCCAGTCACCTATCCACATGGTGAATGCTCAAGCAACCTTACAATAGTGGCCTTCAGCACTGAGAATCCTTGTTTGCAATAAAACACAACATATGAGATCTCAAAAATCCCAGAAAAACAGTGAAAGGAAAGAGAGACTCTCAAATTAGATTGTGAAAAAAAATCACGGTGCAGAAAGAAGAGCATGTTAGAGTCAAACATCTGAAAATCCAGTGTAGAAGTATTCATAGAGCTATCTGTGTTGGATTCACAGTCCTCAACATTCTTACAGGGAGAAATTAAATCATGTGAAGAGTGAGCCATGCTTTGATTTTAGTAATTTGGTGCTAGATGTCCTTGGCTCACAGTTTTACAAAGCTACACAATTCTGTTTTGCAATGGACAATAAGGAGAACTGCACGAATGTGAAAAGAGGCTGCAGATACGCAAGATGAGGACCACGCAGAAACAATCATAGAGCTAAGACGCAAAACACACTACCAACAGATCCTAACCAGCCTGCCTTTCCTCCCACCCCCAGCTGCTCCCCACCCCAAATGCTGCTGCCTAGGCATTACCAAAGAGGAAAAACTTTCCTAGGATACCTATGAAAAAACACAACGTCTTTTTTTTTTTTTGTAACATACTACTCAGCATTTAAAAAAAATGAAACAGGAGATCAGCAGCCCACCACCTTGCCATCAAATTTTGCCTGATGAAATGCGCAGGTTGTTATCCCCATTAAGAATACACAATTCATTTGCATGTCTTCAGGTGCAGTCCCTGAACATTGATGTAGGACCTCATGTTAACGGCAAAGGCAGTGTATTACCATAACAATTACTTATTCAACTCTTCACATAATAAAATAAAATAGAGGTTATCTAACATTCTGTGAATTACTTGAGCGACAACTTCAGATTATTCCGCAATGTTGTGGACTGACTTTTCAAGTATGTATTAACACAATTTCGTCATTAACTAATTGCCAGTGGAAATTTTGCTGTTGTTGGCTTTTATACTTTTAATATCTTTCTCATCTCAATTGTTTATTCGATTAAATTTAAGAAGGGTGAGAGAAACATGAGTCATTAAATCACCTGAAGGTCCTCCCTCTTTATGAGGCAATAACCATTTTCCTGGGCTAATAAATTCAAGGCCCGCAGCTGAACATTTATTAGCCCAAGATACAGTTATTGTTAAACTAATTTGAAGCACCCTGAAGTTGTTATTATAATGAAACTTCTCATGATTAAATATTTGGGAGAAATAATCTGTTTAAACTGTGGAGTTTCTTAATGAGAAACTGAGGAGTTTGGGCAACTATACTGTTTTTGATGAGTTCTAGCACCAAAGGAAAGTGGTTGTGTCTGACTCATCCTGAGACAAGAAACGCACATATTTGACGTGGAATGGCTCCTAAATTTTTTGTCGAGTTGCGTTATACACTCAGTCAACAATCATTCTTTCTTCCTACCTTGAACACCACCAGGACTGTAAGATATTTAGAGATCGCTTCTGGTTGTGAACACCTGCAGCTCATAGCACAGCAGATCAGTCCGTTCTTGTTCCTTGCTAATGCCACTCTACTTCAACACCCGATTCGATCAAACCAACACAATCATCGAACCTGCAGTGGCATCGTCTGCGACAGCTTTCACAGACGTTGTCATAACTGAAAGAATGCAACTGCCACAAAGTCCCCAACTCAGAGCCAAATAGGAAACTGCTGAAGAGCAGCGAGTGAGCTCTTCACATGGAAAACGGTGAGTGTTTGCCAAACTGCCTCTAACCACGGTGTGAGCCTGGCCGGGAGTGGTTATAGCCACGGACAGCAACGCACCACGTACAGACGCTGCGGCAACTACTGAGCTGTATCAGAATAGAGATACCAGTACTGGATTGATCTGTGAGCCTCCAAAGGCAAAAATGGATTGAAATTTAGCTCAATGAAAGTCAATGAAAAGAAATTCCTATTGATTGCGGCATGAATTTCAGGGACTAACTTGTATTTTATTGGCAGGATGAAGGCTTTTTCAATGACATGCCATGGCATGAGGATCCCTAGTGCAGGTGGATGGAGCTAGGAGACAAATTTATACTGCAATAACAGAGGTCTGCTGAAACGTTAACCATCCACCTTGGTGTTCCTATGAACCGGAGCGTAAATCTGTCACCCTGGGGAGTGCACCTCCCCGTTGCCTCAAGCAGCTGGCCAGCTCCATAAGCCAGAGCTAAAGCAAGGCCATGCAGGTGAGTGGATTATTTTGGTCTGACTTACTATGCAACACTCACAATAAGTGGGATGATGGGCTGCGGCTCAATTCTTTTGTGCAAGGGTTTTGGGGAGAGATCATTTGAGCCTCCTTCCATAAGGCAGCAAGGACAATGAAGCAATAAAAATCCCACCTGCAGGGCAAAGCTACACTCTGCAAACCTGCTGAATGTTAAAACCAGGGTAAATAAGATAAACTCATGCTTTGACATGTGGGTTTGGCTTCTGCCATCTTGATTTGTTCACCTTTGGCTCCCAAAGCACCAATGAACCTCTAAGCCAATGTCATTCCACTATCATTTTTCTTCAACACCATCTCTGAGAGACAAATAAATTTAAAGTATCCCCTGTGGCTTTTCCCCAAAGCTTTGGGGGACAGTGACTGCACAGAGCCAACTTCCCCAACAGCGCAATGCAGTGGTGCCCATGGTGCTATGCCGATAGATCAGAGCTACCGCCCTGCCGATTTGGAAACAGTGGAAAATCCTCCTGAAAAATGCACTGATGCGATCTCACTGCACATCACCACCTTACTCTCAGCCATTTATTTTCAGACAACAGCCAGTTCCTAGTGAGCTTTATTTTAAACTGATCAGTTACGGAACGTGGGACAACAATAATAAGCATGCCAAGTATCTGCAGTAAGTTTTAAATTGGCAGTGGCCCGGATGAGATCACAGAGTTATTCATTACATCAGCAGCGAAAGGATTTTGGAAGCTGCCAGTGGAAATACTAACCACAGGAAAAGTGAGCAGGCACATTATTAATACTGAAACTTCTGAAACTTTGCAGTAATTTCAAGGCCTGGAGTACATACAGCTATGGACAAATATTTGTCTCTAATACTATTTCCACTCCCTCAAAAGCAAAGGCTGCTTTTTCAATTGACTTCAATAAGCACTGGATCTGATACAAAGTGACCTGGCTAAAAGGCATGTAAACGCAGCTGTCAGTTTGGAAATCATTACCCACCTCATTTGCCATTTGGGCAGCTTAGATTCATTTGCCTTGCTGCTATACTGGTGCAAAGCCCCCACGCTCCAGTGTAACTATGTATTCCTGACCTCACAGCAAAGCAACAATTACAACAGTTTTAGCAGTTCTTATTAAGAGATGCAGATATAAATACAATTTAAAGTTTATAGCAATGTGCAAACTTCAAAATATTATTTTTTCAAACAACTTCGTCTATTTAATTTCATAATCTAATGTGTGCATACAAGCGCAATCAAAATTATGCTCTTAGGTTTTCCTCATAATTTTTTTTTTCTATTTTTCCTATATAATCATGTTTAAGAAAACCTTATCAATATTTAGCTTGATTCATACTTTCCAAACAATTAAATATTTAATGAAACTCTGCTCCTGCGAAATAAAATGTGTAAATTCAGCTTCCCGCCCCGCCCCCCGGTTGCCTACGAAAATGAAATTGCAATTTGTTTTGCAAGTTTACAGAGAGAATAAGCTAGTGCCATCCTGTTAAGCACATCAGTGTAAGGTGGTATTGGTGCAGGACAGACTGGGGTTCTCGTTAAGGCTTTGAACGAGCAAAGCCCCTTTGAAGGGCAATATGCACGCGTCCCCACTGCTGGGGGATGCAGATGAGAGGAGCTCCCTCCACAGACTCCAGGTTTCTCTCCAGCTCCCCACACCAGGCACACAAGGTCTGGGCGCTGGAGAACACCAAAATTAAGGCTACATTTGAAAAGTCTTGTAATAACAATAGGTTTTTAACGAAGACAGCTTCTTGTATTTGAACCAGGAAGCCAGATCTACATCTTCAATACATTTTTTTCCTGTCAAAATATCAAAAAGCAGCTTAACCTTGAAAACACCGCTTAGCTCACAAAAAGAAAAAAAATAAGTAGTTTATTCAGAAAGTGGTAATTAATTTTCTACAGAGGCTGAAATCACTCTGCCTAAAGCAAAATCCTTCTGACATTATTAAATGTCACAGTGCAGTTAAAGCACAATTATAAACTAATTCACAGAATAAATCTCATTAGTTTCCTGAGGCATTATGAATAAACTGAAAGAAAAACGTTACTGTATTTGACTTTCATCTTAGCTTTCCTGAACAGATATACAATCAAAGAGCATAACATTTTAATAATTACAGATGATTAAAACCAGATAGTTTGGAGGAACAGCTAGGTAAAACTGACTACTGGGGACTTGCTGCACACGAGCAGTGGAAAAAGCGCTCCACCTTTGCTCAGCACGATAAAATTCAATCTAGAACTGAAAAATAAACTTTAAAAAGCAATGCAAAAGTGATTTCAGAGGTCATCCGGTCTGGTAGGTCTTGCAACAACAAGATTGCGGGATGGGGAATATCACCGTGCAGAACCCGTTGCCATCTCCTGCCTAATCTGGTCAGTGTTTCCCTGGGCAGCTGTGGGTGCACTGCAGCGCACCCCGGCTAGACACTTCTCAGATCTGCTCTGCTCCAGAAGCTGCAAAATTGAATTAGTTCACTGCTGGAATCCAGGAAAACAAGCTTCATTGCTCATTAACAGTTTAGAAAACAAATGCATTTGAAGCAAGCAGTGACTGCAAATAAATGAAGAGAAGTAGTATTTCATAGGTTAAACTTGCAAATAATATATTCCAGTATTTGGAAATCTTGGTGGGTTTTTTTTCTTTTTTTTTAAAGGAAGTTAAATAAAATAAAAATTTGTGAAGCCTTGCTATTTTAGCTGTTTCCAGCTCTCTCTGAGATTATCTTACACGCCCCACCGGGATGTAACAAAGAAAGCAGGGACTGGATGGTTTAAGTTTGACAGAATACCTCAGTTATCCCTCTTCCCTTGCTTATGCTTTGGGCATAGCTTTCACCTCTACGCTAAGGCACTGAGGTCAAAATTTTCCATGGGGACAGGTGCTGGGCTGAATCCAGATTGTTATCTTCTTAATAGATAAATTAAATTCTGCTGGAAAATTAGGATGACTACAAGTGGCCACTGAAGGCAAAAAATTGCCCTGCGAGTTGATGACAAGGGATTTATCCTCCTCAGGTCTTTCAGACTGACTTGTGTGAAGCACTTTTATGAGCCAACTAACATGAGGAAAACACATTTAGTGGAAAATTCACGAATTGTAAAGACATACAATCTCCCGGTTGGATTGCCTTTCAAAGGAGTAATTTCCTCCTCCTCAGCAGCAGATATACACACGGTTGCTGTCTCTCTTTGTTTAAACAGGGATGAACCTTCTGGGCCTGGGAATTTGGCTTTGATTCAATTACTGCTGAAGGCTAAGCAGCTTATCCACAGCTTAGCTGAAGCAGAGATCCAGCTGGCCCACAAAGCCCAGGTGACAATTGGAAGCTTAGAGCAGAAAGCACGGATCCAAGATTTGGTTCAATCCACTGACCAGACAAAGGCCCATGGGAAAGAGTGGTAAGGCCTATCCTGTGGGCTCAAACACTGGAAGGGGGTTCAGATGATGAGATTTGGGTTCCTGGTTGTGTTACAGACTGCACAGAGAAATGACTCAACCTCTGTTCTGTAATTCCACTGCTGCAAAACAACCCAGTATTCAACTCAAAGCTCTTCCTCAGTATTTTCTTATAAATATGTTCCTAAAGAACTTCCACTGATATCTGTACACTATTTGAGTATTACAAATACGGGACCTGTCTGTTACATGACATAAACATTGAAAATTAAATATCAGTATGAGGTGATTCTTGCTAACTGTAGAACTGTAGTCACATAGGTTAAATTTTATATGACATCTATTTGTCCTTAGAGGGAATGGGAATCTTAGAGATATTATAATATTTCGTTTGTTAGAAGTTAGTCTAGCATGTCTGGGGTAGTTAAGAGGAGTGGTAGAACAATGGTAGGTCCCAAACACCACCTGTAAAAATAGGCCCTGAGCCATCATTTTGGAGCCAGAAAACTCAAGGACAACGCAACCTTGTGCTCAAGACCATAGATGGAGATTTCAAGGAGTTTGACCAGCGAATTCGAGGAGGGGGTGCTCTGATGACCCCCAATACCACCAGAAGACCCTCGACTCAAAAGACTGAGCATGCACAAGTGGGTGGGGAAATATTATAATAATTTCTCGGAAAGTTAACATTTATGTATAATATTTCTCGGAAATCTAGTGAATATGTATAACAGGTGTGTATTTAACCTGCGCTGTTGGATTGAACAGGTGCGCACGCTGAGTGGAGTGATCCGCCGTGTGCCCAGCGCTGCAATAAAGGAGTGCCTGCTTCTTAACTTCTCATTGCTGTTAAGGAGTTTTATTCTGGATTTCGGTAACATGTCCATCAAAGTAGATTAAAAAATGAATCTCTCCTCATTTCACTCTGTATAAAAGAGCAAATACAGACCTGCCAGATCTTTACAAAACCCCCATAACCACAGACAAATATTGGAGTTCAATGCAACAGCAAAAATTTGCAGCAGCAGGGGACCTGCCTGATCCCAGAACAGGCCAAAGTCTGCCCTCTGGAAGTCCAAGGGGGCAGTTCTGCTAACTCCCCTCACTTCTCCAAGAATCACAAGCTCTATCATTTTGTGATCGCTATGCCTAAGACAGCCTCCAGCCACTGCATCGCCCTCCAGTCCTTCTCTGTTTGGAAACGCCATCTTTATTGTGTTATTTATATCATAATCAAATTCAAATATTTCCTCATCTAGGGTTTTTTTTGTTTCTTTCGCCTTGCACTGCTACGCTCAAGCTAAAAACGTCATGTAATGGGAAATACTTGAAACATTTGCTTAAATCATATTGAATACAAGAGGGAGAAGAAATATCAACCAATCTTACAGTGAGATTACAGTCTCCTCTGACATCCGACTTGCCAGCTTATTTCCCCAGTATCCTAATACGTGGGTAATTTTTGGAATAGAAAACTGAATCTAAAGATTTAAAACCTTGGTTTTTTTTTTTTTGTTTTATTTTTAAACAAAGTCAATTCAGCTGTTAGAGGAAATATTAAAAAACAGAACACTTTAGTGAGGACATGAATATTTTTCTTTTTGCAAAGGAAAGAGATAAACAGTCACTCAAAATAGAGAACCTGAAAAGAACCATAACTAAAAGACCAAAGAAACTGGACAAGAATGTGAACCCACTCATCCAAAGAGAAACCTTAGAGAATAAAAAACTCTGAAGCTTTAGAAACACACTAATCAAGTTAGCACCATCCTATGTATCACTGTTTTTTGGATTAATTAAATGAAGTGCAGCCAGGTAACTTTTTCGTGGCACATTCACACTTACTCCTGGACTCAACTCATCTAAATTAGGAAGCTGCACATGATAAATTCAGTCAACAGCAGATGATGAGAGGCAATTCCCAAGTGACTCGGATTTGATGTAGGAGTGTATTAAGCAAGGCTGACTACATTAATGCCTAATATCAAATGAGATGGATTTCATCTCAGTGCTTGTCTGGGACGACCAATTTTAGTGATTTGAGAAATTGGTTATAATTCAGCCCATAGAGCAGTTGTATTCCAGATGAAGCTGCAGTTCTGGTTTAACTCAGCGGGACTGTTGCAATCATCTTTAAGTAGGTGGACAGATCTTATGAATCAAAATCTAATTGTTTTAACGATACTAAAAAAAATAGGAAAAACGTACTCAGCAACAGAAAGGAAAGTGAGTGCAATCTCAGAAAGTTGCTAAAACAAGGGGGAAACTGCATTTGTTTGTATTCCTTTCCTACTGTGGTAACTATCTCTGCAGATTTCATGATAAGTCTCTGGGAAGGAGTCACTGAGAGCTGTAACACATTATTCAGCAAATGTCACTTTGTGGGAATGGAAGCAGTGTTCATTAGAGAGCCATAAGCAGACTTTTTACAATGAAACTGTAACAAAGTAAGCTAGTTTGATGTTTGCAAAAGGAATACTAATTTCCCTACTGTCTCTGGGAAAACCTGCTATTTTCAAGACAACTTTTCTAAACCAATAAATCCTACGCCAGCAAGAGGCCCGGTAAAGATGCACAGATATTAGTAACTCATCATAATCCTTTGTAATCCCTTTAGAAACACGATCCGCTTTGAAGGATGTGCGACTCGTGTTCTGCAAAAATATTCCAAATCATTCTGGATTGAAGAACCCAAGGGTTTGGGTTATTTTCTATGCAGCTGAGAAAAAAGGCAATGATCCAGAGACTTCAGAGACTCGTACTGCAGCAGGTGCAGCAGTTGTAGTGCACAGCAACACAGCTCTGAGAGGGACTATGTCCTCAAACCCAGGAAAATTGACACCTTTACAACGCAAATCAGACACTGCTTGTATCATACCATTCTGCCAGCTGCAAGGAGAAGACAGTTATTAGGCAAGGAGTTCACAAGGCAGAGCTCACTACACCGGGAAGCTGTCCTAACCCTTCTGTAAGTTCAAATCTGGAATTCAATCAATCATTTCAATGCCTTTGTTGACATGGCTTGGGGTTTTCTGTGCTCCCTACCCCAAAAGGCAACTGGGAGGACCTGGGAAAGGTCAACATTTCAGAGAATTAGACACGATCTTGCAAAACTTTTCCCGTGTTTTAAGGATCTATAACCCAGCTCTCTAGAAAAGAGCCAGAAGCACCAATAATCTTTTCTCCTACCAACCACCCCTCAGATACTTTCATCCTACCACATAAGCTGTCTCTAGCCACTTAGGAGTTATCTGTGCACAAAGTTTGCACTTTGTTAATGATACTGCATTAATAAAGATACAATATTGTTTGCAAAAATATCGTTTCTACTGGTTTATCTGTTCTTGCATGGAAACATGCATAGGTTGGCCTAATTTGTCATGTTAGTATTTTCACTCACAAAAATGTATCTTTATACAACACAAAATAAAAACAGAGAAACAAAAACTTCCTTTCAAGCTAAAACCACACAAAATAAACAAGAATCTCTGAAATGACCAGCCTCAGCTGATAATCCAGGCTGAACAAAGGATTCTCAATGTTACAGGGAAAATAAAAACTTGCCTTGAGCAGCAAAGTTACAAGAAAAAAATTTGGTTAAACTCCAGTCCAAGCTTTAGAAAAGTTTGATTTTTTTTTTTTTCTCTCTATAGATTTCAAGTCTGATGGGGAACCACTTAATTGACTTTCTGATCCACGAAGAGAAGAGGAGGGAGCAAGATAATCCTTAACCGACAGAGGAAGGCCGATGGCAAGTGCAAGGGTAACTAATTTATCTTCAAAGTCAACACAGATTCGTGCTCTGGGAGAACTGCATAATTAAGACTGCAAGGGGAGCTGCACCAAGCAGTCCTGTCGATGAACCTGGCCTGCAGGTATCAATTCAGATTCAGAGCTGACAGGACAGTTGATGTAGATCAGCACAGCTCCGCGGCTGGAGCCCACCGGCATCAACGGAGCAGCGAGCCCCAAATCTGCGGCATGCAGCGAGCTCTGGAAACAGGCTGGTGTGGCTGCACCTCAACAGTTAGCCAAGGTTTTTTCACTCGCAAAAATTATTCTAGCTATTAACTGAACTCGAGTGAGCTCTCTCATAAATACTTTTGTTAATAAGCAGATGTTAATTATATTCACTGGGCTTTTTTTTTTTCCTACTTCCCAAGTTTGTTATCAGTCAAATGAGCCAAGGTCAGAGATGTACCAAACGAATGATGCCTGCAGCAGATAACTCAGAAGTCAGTGGTGCTTAGAGACTAATAATTAAGGTCTGATCTTTTGCCTATTGGCCACTTTAAACAGCCACAGTCCACAGTGTTGCTCTTTAAATGAAGGAATTAACTTCCCAACCAATTTTCAGAGTCCCTTACAAAACAAATCATTACTGTTAGCTATGTTCTGGGAAATTTAGCAGAAGTTATCTATGGACATAACCATACAACTTAATGGTAGCACTCAGCCTAAAAAAAATCAAACCAACACAACTGCTACATGTATTAAGTACATTTTATCCCTAAGTTTTTAAAAATGGGAGTATAAATGTCATACAAGATGTTCTTCTTAGAGACAGGTTTTACTGGATGTTCTTAGGTTTCAAAAATGATTTAAACTCTGAAAGATGCAGAAAACATTGTGGACTCTTTTGAAAAAATACCAGAACAGACCTAGATTCCCAAAGACCACATGCATCACTCTCCATGAGATCCTAACTAGTAGGACACTTCTATGCCTAGTAGGAATTAGGAACCTCAATGTCTTTGACGTTCGATAATCATGTTTAATCCAGGACTGATTTCTATGGAGTTAGGCATCTAACCCCATCAAGTACTCCTGAAAATCCCACTAACACACCTGAATGATTAGACACATACACAACTCTAAATCTGAGTCTTAGTCCAAGCTCCACATGGTTACATCTGAGATTTTCCATTACCAAAGCCTACATAATGGTTTATGACTCTGTCTTGGGACATCTAATTATACAGCAATTGAAATGGCTGTGGCAGTTCCGCCACATCAAAGTCACATCATCTATCAAATCAGCAGTACTGTTTTCTGCATTTCTTACAAGGGTCATCCTCCCAAGCTTACTGGAGACAACAGAAAGACTGTCACTGGTTTCACTGGTGGTAAGAACAGTTTATGTTATGCAAAGCCTTCATCCAGTCCACAGACCACTCCAAATCAACTGCCTCGTGTTGTACATGTATTACCAGAAAAAGGACAGCTTGAGAGTTACCCAGTTAAGTGGCTTGCACAGGAGCCACATGCACCGGTCATTAGCCAAACAGTGGTACTGCTTTCAAGTAAACTTAGCATTTATTATGGCTTAACTGCATCATCAGAATACACACACGCAGGCTTTGGAAACATGCAGGAATGCTTATCATATACCTCTTTGATACAACATTGGTGTAGTCTGAGGGTTGACATCTACGGAAGAGCCATGGGAGAAGCCCTCAAACACATTTTCTGAAACATAAATAAAGGAATTTTTAGTATGCAGGGAAGCTGTGAGTAATAGAGCAGAAATTAAAATGCCTATATGTGGTAAATACCCGTGCTGGCCATTAGCAATGACAAATAAAGCTATTCTTACAAAATAGTCACTGTGAAACAGAGGCATAACCACTCTGGAGTGCAGTTAGAGCTGTGTGAGTGTAATGGAGTATTTTTGGTTTGCTGAAACAAGAGAATTTATGGCTGAGCCTTTGAGTTTTTGCAAATAAGAAATGTACTTTTTATTTTCCATATATCCATTCATAAAGAACATGTATATTTCCCAATATAATCTGTTGCATTTCTTACCAGAAGCATGACTTAAAACTAGAGGAAGTGTGTGTGCACACACCTAGATATACAAAATGTGCCTTTGTACACACCTACATATAAATATATTTAAAAAACCACATGGGTTAATGGAATTCCATATACAGCTCTACATAGACATCATCTCATTGCTTTCAGTCAGAATTCCTGAACTTGGAGTGATGCACTGAGACCAGAACGGAGACAGGATTTAACCCTGAGAAGGTGATAGTTGACTATATAGGAAACACATGACGCATCATCCACATTGTATGTGACAGCTCGTCACAAGAAAGGCAACATTTTCCTACTATATGTTTTAAAAAGAAAAATCTACTTTCAAGCTTTGGTCAAACTATAGCACAGAAAATCTTGATGCTAATAACTTGCCAGCCACAAATGAGACCGAAGTAGCAACCTGAAGGCAAGAAACGGCAACAGACTTGGAAAGCTAGCCCTGGTACCCGGAGCAGTACTGTCCCTCGGTGCCTAGCCCAGGGTATGAAATACCACCCGCTGGCATCAGGGCTGCATGGCATTTTAGAGATAAACTGTTCACAGCCAAAGGGATTTTTAGCTCAGGTCTTGGAGCCAGCAGCTCTGTTCTCATCTTCTTCCTTCTCTCCAACTGCAGCATATTTCTGGATGTTCATGCAATCTGCAGAGCATGATGCTGCCACAGATGGGTGCTCAGCTTCAGCTGGCCTCCAAAACAAGGCAAGTTCTGCTCTTGACATGACTGGGAGCAGAAGCAAGTCTTAAGAGTCTTCTTTGAAACTTTGAGCTCCTTCAATTCCTTCTCTGCCTTGCTCAGTACTTGGAAGGATTGACTCCAACAGCAAAACACTTACCTGGGCAAACCCCCTCACATTTAATGGCTTGGGTCAAAAATGATTAGACGGCTTCCATGTATACATTTGCAGTGTTTGTCTCTAATAAAGTTAATTCACAAAGGTAAAATGATTGATTCATGTCAGGAAAAGCACATCCCTGCTTGCTAGCAATTTGCAATATACATAAACGTGCCATTACATAGCAGAAAGGATAAACAGAGGAAGCCTTGATTCAGCAATGCCAACTGACCTCTCTAAATGATACAGATCTGTCCACTTAGGAGCAGTCCTTAGACTAGCTGTTAAAAACTTTGTAGAAATCCAGATGTTGTTTCTAAAAATCAAAATACAAGATATTTCTACCGAGCTTCTTTTTCCTAGTACACTTCCATTTGAAAATTTAGTTATTCAAGAGACACATCCAACAACCATTTAAGCTTTTGCTGTGTAGCAGCCAGCCCCAGAAAATCATCAGCACTGGATGAGTCTAAGCGCACACATATCTGTACTGATTCCATTTTTTCAAGGATGCTTTGATTTAAAATACCAGGCTGGCCTACAGGCTTCCTCAGACATTTGAAATGCAGGTCTGCTCCCTCCTTGCTGCACGAAAATATTATTCTTAAACTGTTTATGGCCAAATAGCTGGATGTGGATTCTCCCAGGCAAGCAACAGACCCCAGCAGATTTACCTGTCCTTGGCAGAAATCATTTCCCAAGTTCTTCACTAATCGTCATACACAATGCCTGCTTGATTGCTCTCTCTGAGATCAGTCCTTGAGGTGCTGAGCATGTCCTCGACTCTCCTGAATTCCCTGGGAAATAAGCAGATACAGAACGTCAGTTATATTTGTATTTCTCTCCACTGTCTTTAGCTGAGACAACATTCTATGAGGAAAGGTGCTGTCAGTACCAAGAGGCTAGGAGCACGTTAGTTCAACAGGGTAAGGAATGCCAGCACTTCTATATTCTGTTAAATCTGGTTTTGTGGAAAATCAAGATGCTGTTGGCTCCAGTACAGTCAATTCAACATTTTACACATGAAAAAAGAAAAAGCCAAACCAAAAAACGTTCAGAGCTTTCAAAACATGCTCTTTTGTTATCTCAAACAACCTTAGCGGGAGCCAAAGATCTGCAGTACACATCAGACAGATGTGCATTTCAGCACAGAGCAGATTGCATGCTTTCAAGCTGCTGGTTTCCATCTGATTTAATATTCAGATTCACTGGCATACACCAGCAGCTGAAAATGAAGGCATTCCAGAAACTCAACTTTTCAAGTCATCATACAATTGTTCATGTGCAACAAAACAGAAAAAGCATATGGGGGTGGCACACCAGCACTCTGAGTAATTTCCCTCTCTTTTTATATTTCTGAAATGCAACTGGAAAACATTTTGAAATGTAGGTTTTGAAAAAGGAAACAAAACAAAGGTTTATATACTGTTTGTGTTCTTACATGTGCTAAGAAGGAAGCATATGTTCCAGGAAAGCACTGTTCTGAACTTTGTACAGCTGCGAGCAGAGCTGGTCTGCTCAGAGCAAGGAAGAAATTCTGCATGCTTAAATTCCTCTAATTACAAAAGCATTACATCAGCCTCAAGCTGGATTGTGAATTTAAAGGTTATCTCGAACACAGCCATATGTAAGTCAAAACTTACCACGAGCATATATGATGGTATCTATTTTATTCAGAGTGACATTTTTCACTACACTATAGTAATTAGATTAAGTTTGGGGATACAGATGTCTCATGCAATTGAAAATTCTCTCTAAGCTGTCATTTACAGAAGGCACTCCTCCATATTTCCCATGTGGTCCTTCATGCTTATTTGAATAAATAATGCTCCCAAACTTACTTTCAGCCACAAAGTGATTTGAAAATTATCACTCTGATCATGCAAAGTCTCTCCTGATTCTAACGAGCTGTCAAGATTTTGAAACTGGCAGTGAAAGAAAGGTCATTAGTGAGGGCAAGGAAATAAAAAGCTGAGGAACAGATTTTCATGCTGGCAGGAAGAGGAGAAGAATCAGACATTGTGTCACCTGTTTTTCTCTGTGCTCTAAAAATGCTGCTTTAATTCCTTTCAGTTGTTGTCAAAATACTAAGGTTTTGATAGGACAGAAAGGGAAATATCTAAAAGATACAAGCTGCATCTGCTTTTGGCCTAAAAGTTAATACCTTACAACAGCGTTATCTCCGTATTCACAGGTAGAAATCTCCTGGATGGGAGATGCTAGATAGAAGAAGTGAAAAGGATGCTGGAAGGATACAGAAGCACTCAAATGCGTTCCACATTTTATTGAGACTTTACCAAATGTTCAGGCAAAGACTGGCATGTAAACCAAGCCTAAACAGTTTCCCCAAGGTAGCAGAGAGTGACAGCATGGAGATACGAAACCTTATTAAAGGCCCCAAGGCCAGCCCATCTCTTGTTCTCCCTGTGCAGAAGCTAAGCTGTCCCTAGATTGAGACAGCAACATATTCCTATCTTTATCCTTTTGGACTAAATCATTCTATGATTCTATGAAAAGTTTCTGCTGTCAGCAAACTCTGACATTGAACGTCGAACAGAATGTTCCACCTTAGCCTAGGCAGAGCCTCCCAAACAGCCCTATAAAGCACAAAGACAACAGCTGCTGGCTCCTGCTCTCTGTGGTGCACTATAACTAAGGACTTTCTCCCTGATAGCGTGCAGCCACCGCGTCATTATATTACTTTGTGCAGCCGAACAGCGTGGATATAAAGAACCCAAGACACAAACTTCAGAAACATATTACAGATAAATAAATTGCCTTTGACATTCCCCATTCCTCTTACACCTCCAAAGACAAGCTGAATGTTGGAGCATGATGAATTTTCCCAGAGATGTTCAAGCTAATTTAATAGGAATAATCTGTTTATTATAAGACATGTAGCTCCAACCCATCAATTGTCGAGTGGCTCTGTGGCAAGGCTGCTCCCTTGGGTACCGTAACAGCTCAGCCACCGTGTGTGCTTCACGCACACTTGTTGACTAATATATTATGCAGCATATCTCAGCAAGAAACTGTATTCCCAGTGGACCTCAGATTCAAAAAGAATGAGTAGGAAGAGAGCCGATGTGTAACCTGTATGAAGGAGGTGCTGAAGAGGAACAATAACACAGAAGGTCCTTTTTATAGCTAAGAGAGGACCAAAAGAGATGATGACAAACTTGGGTAAAGGGCAAAGACAGAAAAGAGACAACAAAACATATTGTTACAATCCATCCCATGGACTGAAGACCTCTGGTTAGATTGCATCCCAGGGTGATTATAGGACGATTCTCACACCCATATTAATAGCAAAAGCCCTTTTGTGTCTCTGGGACTGAAATTTCACAGGTATGAGCTCCTAACCTCAGCTGAGAATCCAACTTTTGTTAAACTGAGGCGCCTTGGACTCTGAGTTTTGACTTGGCGTGGCTATGAAATTCAGACCTGCAATTGGCCTCTCTGAAAAGTTTGGGGAATGTTAAAATATTAAAGCTTAGATCAGGTCCTAACTCTGCAGAAACCAGCAACCTAGCTTTCTGAGTCCAAAACTTGTTTGGAGCTGGGAGTATGTACACTGTTGGGCCTGCATGAAGAGCTTCAGCAGCAGTTACATGTATACAGGCCTTTTATAAACATATATATTTGTTTGGACATTCTGCTAAGGATAGGTCCAGAGTGCTTTAACAAACTCCCTCATTCAATATGACAGAACCTGGAATAGCAGAACTACAATGGCCTTTCATCTTCACAGGATAGCTTTGACATCTAGCAGAAGAAATACTTATAAACCTTAAAAATTCTTATTAATTCTGCTTACTCAGTGGATCCATGAACACATACATAGACATAACAAGGGTATTTCTGCATGTATATGCTTTAGGAATAGCGGGCAGAAAAATGTCTGAGACATCGAGAAACTAAAGCTAGGCACTTTTCTTTCAAGAATATAAGCATTTAAGAAACCCAGAGAGACAAGATTTCAATGCAATTTTCACAGCTATTTTAAAATCTTTAAAAGTCAGTTTAAACTGTTAGTCTAGTTGACTTGTTGAGATAACACAGAAACCCTGTAGGAGAGCTCTGGCTTTCCTCTCAGAAATCAAATGCCAATTTAATGCCTAAATCATAAAACCAACCCTTCTTCTAGCATTGTGCATAATCAGACTTACAGCATGTCCTGGTTTTATTTAGTGAGGGAGGGCTGCGGTGGCAGCTGCTGTAAGAAGCTTCTAGAAGTTGTTTCCCCTTTGTTCAGTGGACTTGGCCGGGCCTAGGGCGGACTCGCTGCTGGCCAAGGCCAAGCCAATTGGTAGCAGAATGTTCCCTGATAACACCTCTGCGATAACGTATTTAAGAAGGGGAAAACAGAAAATAAAAAGAAGAGAAGATGCGAAGGAGCTGAGCGGGGCAGAGAGGGGGAGGCGCAAGCCTTGTGGGCCTTACAGGCCTCACTTTGGCCTCCCGCCAGGCGGCCGACTGGGCCCGACTCGGCCCGGCCTGGCTGCAAGAGGTGGAGAGGAGGTGAGATGTGAATGAGATGTAAAAAGACCCTGAGAGGCGTCTGCCAGCCTGTTGTGAAGAATGTTTCTGGTGAGAGGAATGGCTGCCGATGCCAAGGTCAGTGAAGAAGGAGGGGTAGCAGTAATGCGGCTCCTGGCCAGAATTCCCGTGCAGCCTGTGGTGCTGGCCATGGTGAGGCCCCTGCAGCCCATGGGCTGTGTCCCTGCAGCCCATGGAGGAGCAGAGATCCTCCTACAGCCCCTGGAGGGGCTTTGTTTCTAATAATAATCAAATAGTTTTCCCCAGGTCGAGTCTGTTTTGCCTCTAACAGTAACTTTAAGGATCTCTCCCTGTCCTTATCTCAAACCTCGAGCATTTTTCTTATATTATCTCTCCCTATTCCCTCGGAGGGTGGGAGGAGTGAGAGACAGACTGCGTAATCTGGTCCCAAGTGGGGCTAAACCACTACACAGTCTTTTCATCTTTATTACATGCAAGCTCCAGAGGATGGAAAATGCACAGCCAACAGTCCTGGGGAGTGCATGCAGTTCATGAAACCTCATGACCAAAAAGCTAACAAACAGATAAAATCACATGAGGCATCAAAAGAGAAACTGATCCAACACATCCAAACAAAATCAGCAATAGTTTAAGCACAATTTTTGTCCTGAAAGAATGGGATGGATTAAAAGGCTGTGGTATGATTATTGATTTTACCAAAGTACATAGACTGCAGTGATAGTCATTTATTAACATTGCAGTAATAAAGTGCAATATGTGTCATGAACTGGCAAAGAGATCACACATTCCCCTGAGAAAAGAGCACTGGGCTCTACCAGGCCTGTAAATGCCAACATCCCTCCTCTGCAGCTGGGAAAGGTTGATGAATATTCAAGGTGATGCGTAAAGAAAAACGGACGGCCCTCGAAGGCTGGCAGGATAAATGAAACAGAGAACTCAAGATCAGAAAGGAAAAAATTATACCAGTTTCTGCAATGCCAAGCGTATTAAAGGTGCTGGGAGGAGCAGCACAGAACTGGAGTGCAGGGCTGCAGAGAAATGTTTAAACAACTCAGATAAACAGCACGGAGATGAACAGGCACACTGAGAACCATGTAGTTTAATTTCCTGTTAAATGATACTGGTTTATAAACAAGATTCTGTACAGTTCATCTTTTTTGTTAGTGGATAATAAACTGGAATGGATAGTTAGAAGATAATTAGCAAGAGTGCTTTTACAGTTAATTGGCAAGACTTATTTTACACTGCACAATGCCAGGTGCTGTCGTCTTCTACAGCCCTTCAATCACAGGCTGTGCAGAGCCGAGCCGATGAGCCACAGCCCGCTCAACAGCAAAGGCTTTGTAGACAGATGAAGGACTGAAACCACAAATGTATTTAGGCTGGACCAAAACCAGAGACACAGAAGGACCTCTTAACTGCCTCTAAGAGATCCAACATAATCCGTCTGATTTTGATTTTGTCAATGAAAATTTCAAATGAACTCAGTACAAAGATGAATGAGCATCAGTAAAATATAAATTCTAAATTGAAAATTAATAAGAGTTTCACTGCTAGGTAGTTTCTAGCTATAAGTATGGAGCCCATGCTGTCAAATAATTCTGAGTGATTAATTTTCACACTTCAGAAGATTACAGAATGGTTTTTTTCATAACATTCCTCACCGCCTTAAACCTTGTGAAATTATTTATAACCATGAACAGAGTATACATAGTTTTTATTCTGATCTGATATTTTACTGCAATAACTTTCAACTCATCTGCATAACTGTACAAAGCGTAGGACCCCTCAACTCTTCTTTCCTTCAGTTATTTAAACAGTGATTTCCTTTTTTTTTTTTCCGTTGACCTCTAAATAACATTAACTTACTGCTTTTATACAATTTTCTTAGGTAGAATGGCAGCTAGCGAATTCTTAGCAGGCCTGAAATTGCATCAATAAGTACAGTCTAAGTTTATGTCAGCATTGCAAAAAGAGAAGTAGCTATATTTGGTAACAAATACTCTCTATTAATATAAATATTTTTATGAGCATAATGATGGACCAGGTCATTAAAGACCATGTACTATCTGCAAACTTTAAAGCGCTTAAGTCTAATTGCCTTGTACATAGCAAATTTTCAGAAGATAAAAACTACAATATTTTCAGAAGACATGTTCAAAACTTCCAAGTTAAAAGTTTAGATTTACATCTTTGTGTTTTATTCAACACCTTGCCACTGACCTTAAAAAAATCAGGCATCACAGAACCACCTGGAGAACAAAGGGGCCTCAATCAAATTTCCACCATCTCCATCATCCCAAAACCATTTCCCTCCCTCCCACAGACACCCTTTCTCCAGTTACCCGAGCCGTGAACAGCCCGTTACAGCGTTTTGCAGCTCTGGCAGCCCAACGCAGAGTAGAGAGGCTTCTGGAGCATGTCAAGCAACAGAACAGTTACTTAATTATCCTGCCAGTTTTAGCAGATATTTGATACAATCACTCATAATATAAATCACTTCTGCAGGGAGCAGGAACATTCCATTTAAAATATCACAATGTACAAACATTAGCTGTTCCCAATTGTTAAGTGCAAATGTAGGAGGCTACTTAACCGCAATTAGCAGCAGCCATACTAGGTTTTTACTTAGTTTGTGTTTATTTTTAAGACATTAGAGCTTAATTTATGTCTAATATGTGAAATCTGGTTTGGAGTGAAGTTTAGAGAGCTAGGAAATCCCAAAGTAAATCATCCAGATGAGTCACAATGCTTGTAGGAAAATTATATGTCATCAGCATGCCTCCCAACTCCAAGAGAAAGGAGTCTTCTGTTCCACATCAATGGCACATTAGTTTCATTAGAGGTAATTGTGTTTATTTGTTCTAACTACTAACAAGTTGGTGAAATTTGGGGGTGCAAAAAATCTTGAAAAAGCTCTTTTCTCCCAGTTTTTTTGTAAGTGATGATTTAGAGTATAATAGTGCTCGATGAGATTTACAGTTAACTCCAAAATAAAACAAATCTCCACATAAAAAGGAATATATTCTGTTTTTTTCTATTCTGAATACTGAAATTTCAAGTTTGTAAAAATAAAATGCAGCAACGTTTTGAGTACATCTTATGCAGACATACTATTAACTTCTTAGAAAACACTTATCAGAGTGCAACCAAACAAAATCATTTTGCACATGAAACAATGTCCCCGCCTTTCTGTCAGCAACTCAAACACCAGGTGCGTGGTTTTCATGTTACGTACTGTGAAACTGAGGAGCTAAATAAAGCTTCCTGTCTCCACGGGCTTGTTTCTCCTTTCCCCAAATCAGTGTCCAGATCTCTTGCCCCCTCCCCAATTAATTTCACAGAATCTTTAAGGCTGGAAAAGACCTCCAAGATCAAGTCCAACCATGAAATTTTTAAGTTTCTAACTGCATTTGATGATTGATGTCCTTAATTGTTTTAACTTTCACATATACACATAGACTTTTTAATACAGGGTTATGTTGTACCTCAGCAGGTCCAATACTGTCTCCCACTCCCTTTCATTCAGGTAACGCTGCAGGTCCCTTAAACCAACCAAGGTTTCTAGAGCAGAAACCCTGCACAGAGACACTACAGCTCAGCTCTCCTCAGGATATCAGTTTATTTTTTTTTTTTTTATGGAGGTGCAGCAACATTTGGTGCAAGAATCCTGGTCAACAGGCTTGGTTTCCCTTCCTCACCTTCTTTTATTCCAGATTTTTATTTCTCCCAGTTCCTTGCACACAGCCAGTTGCAGTAAATAGCTCTCAGCAGATCCATACTGGTAAAGCAGAATGATCGTATCAAGCTGATTTCAAATCAAAGGACAAAAACATTTATTAAAGATCTGATTTTTAACACAGTCTAGCAGGCAAATGGTGTGCTCATTTCATGCTCTATGTAGGTCAGAATGCATGGGATACACGTGGTCAAACCCTCTTCTACACAAGCCTACGTATCTCTCTATGGTCGGCTGAGTTGCACTGACTGCGGTAGGTGGAGGACGTGACCCACACATTTGGGCTTGGTTTTTACTGCATATGCATGGACATTGCTTAGCAAAAGAAATTCTTCATTCTACATCATGGTTTAAATGAAAAACAAAACAAAACAAAACAAAACAAACCCAAACCTCTGCAAATTTATAAAATATTAATGAAGTACATCTATCACGCAGATATTTGCAGGTAAGATTTTTAATATCAAGTCACTTGTTGAATTGCACAGAGTGGCACAAAGCAGACAGGTGAAGTCAGACAAACCCGTAACGGACACCCAGAGATGTGTTTGCTAACGCTAACACCACAGCTTTGCAAAGGTGGATGGGAAGTGGTAGATCATCTATCACTAAGTCTTTCTGAAAAAACACACTTAACTCCAGTCAGAAGTTATCATCAGGATCAATTCAGGAATTACTGAGTGCGATTCGAGTGCATATTTTATGAGCAAGATTAAAGCAGAGCAGTCTGTACTGACCTTAAAAATCCAGGTCTAGGAAACTAATCCTGCTAAGTCGCTTGCTTTGCTGCTGCAGATAACCACGTGCTTCAGTGTTTATGGGATTAAGACCCAAGACTATGAGATATATCTCACCTCTAATTAAAACAGATCTAAAATGCGTCTAAAACCTTCTCTGACAGCAATGGTTGAGGCTGTCACTGACTTGAATTTGGCTCACACTCCCAAAATCTTGCAATAATTTTAGAGCTGGGTACTTAATGGGAATTATTTCTCCCTCAAGAGCAACGTGTTCGTGACTCTCCGAGCTTCTGATTTGCATTTAGACTGCAAATAAAAAAATTTTCTTTGCAACAGTCATCTCCTAGTTCTTCACCATTTGAATATTTCTACCCTAATTAATGTCACTTAATGTGAAATATTGGTCTGTATTCCACAGAGCGGCTGTAAATTATTTACTTGTAAAACATGTTGACTTTTCCTGAGTTGTTTGTACAGTAAGCACTGCGCCATCTAAACTGTGGGGGGAGAGAGAAATCAATCATTTGTAATAATACCCAATAGGAGGTTTACCACATGTTATATCAATTTTTATGTCTGACACAAATAGCTGCAGCCATTACTTTGGATTTTTATTTTCTGAGGGGAATTAGAAATTCACTGTTACCTTCTGCTTCTCTCATGCTGCCTTGAAAATAACACAATTTAAAGGTGTTTGGAGCCTTTTTTATCCACTAATTAAGGTGGCACATTAATAAAACACCATTTTAGAATATTCCTTAAGCACACAGTCTATACGAAGCAAAAAGCTAATTTGTAGGTAACTTAATGAATCCAGTAAAAAACAATATAACATCAAGTTAATGAAAAGCTTTAAAAAAATCACATTTAAACTTACTGCTTATTCCATATCCTACATATTCTGTGTTACTTTTTGCATGCATTAAAGTTTCAGATATTGATTCCCTTCCGTGAACTGATTACTTCTCTCATTGGCACTACGTAGCTTTGTTACTGGAATATGTCTGTATTAGCCCACCAAGATACCCTTCATTCAAAGGCCTATAAATAAAAAGCACAGATTTATTGGCTTGCCAAGTGCTTCTGCTGTTTTTCCTCTAGATATTTATGCTCCCCAGATTTTTCTGCACCTCCAGTAAAATTCCTTATCCACACAGGATAAGCATAAACCCGTCACAATAATGCTATGGATTTCAGGATTTCCCACAGCAGCGAGATGCTGTTACGCTGTGTGACAGAGGAGCTGTGTTGAATGATGGATCTGAGGTTGTTCCTCTTACGGATATTAAGGCTGTCACTTGCCTTGGGCAGTGTTGGCCATCTGAATACCTAAAAGATCATCTAAAGCTCTAGCACCAGGACTATGGCTGACAGGTCTGCTCCTCGGGCACAAGGAGACTTTCTGGCATAAGAATGAAGTTCATCTCTCCTGAAGTCAGGGCACCCAGGGAACAGGTCACAGGCTCAGAATGGGCGAAGAGGAATGAAGCAAACTGGCATGAGCTTCACCACACCGGGTCAAGCCATCCTCTGAAATACCAGCACACAGCAGGGCGTGTATGTATACAATATATATCCTGCCAACGAACTATTCGTGAGAAGAAAAAAAATAGGAAAATCAGTATAGGAGAAAGAACAGGAAAATTGGAATAGGAAAATCGCATAAAAATAATACATTTGAATTGCAAAGCTAGAGTCTTCTCTCCTCCTAATTCAGGCTTGCCAAAGGAATGAAAGGCTTTTAGATTGCCCTTGCAACACCCTTGTCAACACAAGTCAGCAATGGCAGGAGCACTCAGTTTAGCACGCCACCACCCACCCAGAGCTCCTCTTCTCCCCCAACGTGCCCTGTTCAAGCCAGAAAATGGGACAAAGTAAAGTAACTCCATTGAATCTGACACTTTCAGGCAGAAAGCATCCTCTGAAGGTTGGTTCCATTTGTAATGTCATGCCTTGTATGTACCAGATGTGCATTGATAAATGCAATTGAGAATCGAGGTTGAAAGCAATAGCACGTAGGTCTGTAGTTAAGATGTACGCTTCTGCAGCAATATTTCACCTTAATTCCAAGCCTGAACCAGAATTCATAGTGATCCATGCATACAAAGCACCCTGCCTGCAAAGCAGTGAGCACCCTCTGTCTCTCACCAAAACCCGCTCTCTCCATCCCCCCTCATTTTGCGGTACATCACATGTCCTGTTTCAGCAAGTTCTCAAGAGCAGCAAACAAACCGTGACCCATTCCACTCTGCTGTTCTTACAGCAAAGTAACACGTAAGTGATGAATGATGCTGCGCATTAAGTTTATGACATTTAGCATAGAGAGAAGCTGTTGGATATTTATCAGTCAATTGCAACAGCTCAGTGTCAAAATGTTTGTTATAAAACTTAAACACAAAACAGATGTACGGAACTGTGACTCACGATGAATCACCAATACTTTCTGTGTTTTGATCAATACTTCTGCTTTGGTGAAATATGAGAGTAACAAAAAGGGATGTTGAAATGGTAATTGAAGCACCAGAACTCCAACAGCAGCTTTCCATTTACTGGGAATATTTTAGAAGGGTCCTCAAATTCCTATTGTAGGTAATCCTCTTTTCTCTGTGACAATTGGCATAAATTTAAAAGAGCTTTTTATCTCCATCGGTGCTTTAAGCATCATTTGATCCAAATTTCTCTGACATTTTTGCCTTTTCCAGGAGGTTTTAGAGGACCTGAGTGACTGCGGTATAACTAGCATCGAACCAAGAATGCGTCTGATAAATAGTAGTTCAGACTCTGTTCTCAAAAATTAATGAACAATGTCCCTATAAATACACAATCTATTCAGAATGACACTGAATGCTTATTTTCCTACTCTTGCACTGTGCCTTCTTACACTCATTTACATAACATGATAAATGATTTAGAAATCAATTCCAGCCACAGAAAGTCCAGTTTGCCCATTACTTATAAAAAAACCATTACAGATACTTAAGTTTCCTATTATAGCCAATTTAATTTATTACAAAAAGAGCAACGCTGTAAGATTTTGATCTATCATAGGTACCAAGAGATAATGGAATGCTAGAGGATATTATGACCATGAAACATGAAGAAAGGAAAGAAGTGATTTCCATTTATAGTGGAAAGTAAATATTTGGGATAATAAACTGGCCAGTGTAACTAGGATTAGAATTAGAAATGGAATAGAAGTAGAGGGATTCCATTTTTAATGGCCTCTTGGTTATTTATGCACGCGCTGTAACTACAAGTTATAAAAGGAAGAAAAACAATCTTGTGATAAAAGCTGCTTATTGGAGCTAAATCTGAATTCAGATTCTGCCTCCTCCTATACGAGATGGTGTAAGTTCTCTCAACTGCCTGTGCTAAAACTCCCCAGCTGGAAAATGGGAACAATATTTCTGTCTTCGCCCAACTTCCATTTCTCTGGCCTATTTAAGTCTGACACCCTGCATAAAAAAGACTGCTGCTTTCCATGAAGACAAAATAATGACATCTCAGCCTTTGGAGAAGAATTTTGCATCTTTATTTGCATTTCCTATTAAATGCTCATTAGTTTCTTCTGGCAATTAGCATATGAGTTTACCTCAGTTTACTGTCAGTCTCTCTTTAGACCTTTTTAAAAAATGCTCAAATAATTCCCCCAGACAAAAGGACACGGCGTTTCTAAACTGGTGTCTGGTGAAGATAGCAGCATGGCAAATTGTCCTCCCTTTCACTGGGATGAGACTTAAACAGGAAAGAGAAGTGAGGTTAGCTAAATGGCTTAGACACAGTAGAAAACCTCCGCAGGTTTTCTTCTCCACTGCTTTTCTATGCAAAATTTTTCAAGTCCTAGATTTTCTTTTGCTTTCCTTCTGTATCAGTTACCTAGCTATTTCAGCACTTTGTTCTTAAGTAGATACCTTGACTCGGCTTAGAAAAAAAGATGAGTTCATTTATGTTAACCAACACTGGGCAACTGACAAGTTACAAAAAAAAAAAAAAATGTTATTTTAATCAAACCACAAAACCAGATTGAAGCCAACAGCTGTAGCAATGAAGGGAAGCTGAAAACCATTATACAATTTACCAAGCATCAGTGAGCAGGCTGCAGCTCAGTCTTGCACTCCAGCAGCTTATTTTTTTTCTTCTGTTAAGAAATTCAGTGCTTCATTGCCAATGATCCAAAAATGGCAAATTGCTTTTCTTTAAAAATTACTTACTGAAAATTAAATGGGGCAAGAAGTCAAAGACAATCTCAAAATGACTGTTATGTCTAACTAAGGAAACACCCTGCAAGCCTATTCTTCCTGATGAGTTTTCACTTAAATGCAAAGCTGTGCTTATCATGGCTAATGCTTAGCCATCCTGATCAGCACCAGGCTGAAATATAATAAAACATTTATCTTTATCTCCACATCTTTATCTTTATAAGTTAATTTTGTTACTGTCTAGACTTAAAAAAAAAATCCTTTCGTAACTTTAGGCTTTGAAGTAGCCTTCCTATGGTAAAATGGGACTGTTCACCCTCTTTAAATTGAGGATTTAGCATGATTGGATTATTTGAGTTATGTTGTATTTCAATAGTATGCCTTTCCGGATGGGGTCTGGGACACAAATGCCTTTTCAGTTTGTGGCTGCATTGTGCCAGGAGCTGTATAAATACAAAACAGACAATAATAAATACAAAACAGACAAATGAAAAAGCAAAGTTTTGGGTTTTTTTTTTTTTTCTGGGTCATGCAGCTAAAAGTGATGTTAGTAAGTATTTCAGGCCCCACTTGTACGTCTCAGCCATCTCTCTTCCTATATGCCATTAACGGTAACAACATTGTAGTTGCTTTAGTTTGTACAGCAGGGAAAGGATGATGTGATTTCAGAGGATTCTGAGCACAATCCCTTTTGCTTCTACAACCCTAAAACGTGACCCACGGCCAGACGCAATCCACTAAATGTGGCACCAGCAGCTGGACCACAGAGCCACTTCCGCTTTGCACGAGCCAGACCCTAGCACCAACAGGCTGCCTTTAAGCAGCCTACGGGCTGATATTTAAATATCCCAGGTTTAATACCCATTGTCCGAAGGGTGCAACGGCTTTCCTGAATGGAAAATTCCTAACAATGACTCTGAATCATGACTTCATGCAGGTTGTGGTCTGCAAAGTGCTGGAATATTGATGTTGGTTTCCTCCTCTAATACCATGTATTAATCCAGATGAGCTGATGTTAGCATCTTCTTGGCAAGCAATCCACAGAGAATCAATATATCACAAAAATGAATTCTTTATTTATGCAGTGCAGCTTAGCATAGGAGATAAATTTTACTTCTCCACCCACCATTTAAGTTAACATAACTCCATAATAATGCTGATGTCATTATCTGAAATGCTGGTACTTTAGCTCTTTTTTCTGTATCATTGAAAATAATTTAGTCGATATTTTTGCTTACAGATGGCAATTTTCCAGAGTAGGCAGAGGAATTAACCTCAAGCCAAATGTCATCCTGTAATTGTTTACACATTGCAAAATATCCCTTTACTTTGTTTGCTCTTTGTGGTCTAGCTGATTTTATCATTACAGTTTATACGGCCAGGCTGTAGGCAAAAATTAAGGATCTGACCAGCTGCAATTTTTCTCTCACAAGTGTCCCTAAAATACCCCAAATCAAATGTCCTTAAAATACCCCAAAATCAAAACACCCCAAAAGGTGTTTTGATTTTTTAATTTATTTTTTTTAAGGTGGCTAATAAAATTGACCCTCTGCCCATCCGCTAACTCCAGAGCAGAACCAGCTGTGGAACATTCGACATGATATTTTGCCCTCGGTTAGGCACCTTGTAGTATGAATAGCCCAAAGTCTGCCAAGCTGTCCTCGTGGGCTTCATCCAAATCCCTTTTACAATTCAAGAGAGAGGCAGCTTTACATGTCAAATAGTGTCTAGCAGAACAGTAGCTGGAGGACCTGACCATTAAAATCATGATCTGTCTGTGGACATCCCATGAGCCGACAGCACTGAATTATTTCTTTCTTAATAAGCAGCTTGGGAGTCTGCTCATCTGGAAGACCTCCTGGGAAGCATCTTAAATAATTCATATACTCCAGCAATGCCACTTGAAAGAATCTTCTTGCCAGATTCTTATTTACTTATTTATTTTCAAGTGAACACAATCAGAATTTCCTGAATCTTGGCTTTCCAAACCAGCAAATGTTTTCCTGACAATACAAATAAACACAACCCAGCAGCTTCCTGTGTGGAAGGCCCCCAACTTCTGGCCTACCAAAGTCTCAGTAGTCATCACTGGAGTATTTTTAAAACAGAAATGTGGAAGTCAGATGACATCAAAATAAGGCACTGAAACACAAACTTTCCAGTAGCAACTCAAGGCCCTTAAAACCTACTTTCCACAGTTGATTCAGGGATAAAACTTCAGACATCTGGAAAGGAATGCTGCCAGAGTGAATCTTCACAAAATTTCGCTTGTAGCTGCAACCAGCAGCTCCATTTCTGACTTCCAACAGAGATTATATCAGACATTGATTTTAACTCACACAAGAAAGTACATGTTGAGATGCCTGCAACAAAAGCAACTGATTGTACCTTTCAAAAAAACACCACTTGAAAGGGAAAGAGAAAAGAGCTTGACTTCTCTGAGAAGAAAGTTGTATCTATCATGCTATTAACTTAAAAGACAGAAAAATCATCTTATTGCAAAGTTGCCAACTTTAATCTTTCTGAATTGGTTTGAAATACATCTTCACAGTGAAATGAAATATGTGGTTTTGTGTATAGTAATTTCAAGACTGGAGGAGGTTTCTTCCTTGACTTTTTTTTCCTAGTTGAACTTGTTTCTGGCAATTTACTGCTGTCTTACAATTGCTGAATAATGGGCACACCATAACATTTGCTGAGGCACTGCAATTCCTAAGAATTAAGTGCTAAAGATTTCTAAATTGTGTGTGCTTTTATCAGTCACTTGTAGCCTGAATACGTTGAATTGAAAGGACACTGCAAGTGCCAATGCACAGCAAACTTCTTTAAACATCCGGACTGCACTCAGGATGAGCTCCTTCCTAAAAGCAGGCTTTTAAGGAAATTTTATAATTTTGTCTAACCCAGTGAAGGACCAGAAGTAGCTATGGAAGGGGCTGGGAAGGTTTTATTTTACCATAAGAGCCAAGAATAAGTGAGGAAGAGAGAAAGAAAAACAACAGCAACAGTGAGGAGGGGAAAGACAGAAAACCAGCCTACCACCATATGGATGAGACGCAAAGTCAAGGCACCACTTTTCTGCCCAGTTGTGTCCTACTATCAAAGTACGAACGTGCCTAAGGAGTTAGGAGTGACTATTAATCCCAGCAGGCCAATTCACCTTGACTATCCCATTACTGATTTTTCCTTTGAAATGTTATACATCTCCCTCAAGATTCGATTCTTCACGTCTCGGTAGATTCATCTGCCCGCTCTACACATATTGTTCATCCACTGCAGTGATGATTATACATTTGTCATCGGCTGCAATTATACATGACCCGTCTCAGCTTGCTAGTCTGGCAGTTAAAATGCTTTCAGAGAGGACCCCGTCCTTGCTGAAAACAGGTAGCCATAAAAGCACTTTCCTTTCTTTTTTGTCTCTACTTCCACAAAAAAATTACCTATCTGCCATTGCACAAACCAGATCTTCCCGCCCAGCAGATGTCCAGCCTCTCACAAAGATAGCTTAGGGCTGAAACCATTTATATGAATGCTATATAACACAAATAGATATGCATATAGGAATATCTTATCTGTTTTTTAAAGTAAAAGTATGAAAAAAGGCTATAGTTTCATAATCATATGGCTGTCAACACTACTGGGTGTGCTCTCCATATGGATTTTTACTTAAATAATAAAGGCATAAATTAACATTAAAAAATTCTCAAACACCGAGTAGCTGTTGAAAAGTAATTTTGCCTAAAGTCTGTATCTTATTGATATTTTAAAGTGTCATTCAGAAGTTGCAAGCTACATATGGAAATATGTGAAAACAGCTTCTCTATTCTATAGAAAGTTAAAATAAATAAAACAAAAGATTTTGATGATCTGTTATTTTCTCATTCATAGAGGTTTTTAAAACTGACTGGCACATACAGTAAGTGGGCTTTTTTAAATTTTGGCTTTCCCTGGCCATACATTAAATACCTGATACATCCAAGTGGTCTGCTTGCAGAGACCAGAGATCCTCCAGTTTTGGAAGCAGGGTTATGTGGTACCTGTCCGTGTTAGCAGGGAGATGGGGATTTTCCCACGCAAAGGCAAGGGGCAAAGCCACTGAACTAAAATGCCACATGCTACCGCGCTGCATACACAGAAGGGTAGATCTCCTCTAAGGATTCCTGCCGTTCAACAGCAAGAGGACGGAGGTGAGGATGGTCCTGCAAGCGTTTCCTAGGTCCCTTCTACACCAAGGGACTAAAATCACTGTCTGCTGCTGCGATTTCTTCCCCAATCTATCACCTAAAGCCCCCTCCCACAACATCATCTTTCTTTCATCTGCTTTGCATGCCCATTTCATGGTTGTGGAAACTGAGGCAACATTATCTATTGAACTGATTGTCTTTAAGTTCACCACAGCAGAAAAACACACAGAAACTGCTCTTCTGCCATGGCTGTTCCTAAATATATTCCTTTTTTGTTAAACTCTGTATGGATGCCAAGCTTCCTGAAAAGATTATTTATTTACTAATACTTAAATTAAGAAAACTCCACTTATTTCAACATTTAATGCTTTGGTTATTCTCAAAGCAAACAAGGAGCATACCAGACCAGGAGAATTTTTTTGGCTTCTTTTTGATGTTTAAATATCAGATCCTGAGAATTTGCTGTTTTGCTTTTGCAAAGATCCTTTTATTCAGGCTTCACTGCTGCCTTCGAAAAGGTGTGAGTTGCCATGGCAACCCCAATCTCCATGGCAATGCACCACGCAGCAAGACATCATGGTGTCAGCACGGACGCAGACCACGAATCGCACGGCCTGTGGGATTACTGGGAAACAAGCTAGGAGATTGTGTTTGTAAACACATCACAGCATTAATTGGGCTCAGTCTTAAAGGTAGGATAGGAGGAAGGCGCAGTCAAAAAAAGCAAGCAACTGGAAAACAGAGTAAGGCAAGAGCTAAGAGGAAAAGAAAACCAGCTGCTGGAGTTCGAGACCTCTTCTAAAGCAAAGTTTGTGTTGCTTGAGCCTGTTTAAAGTACAGTTTCACCTTGAACAGTGGGTAGCTCAGCTCTTAATTAACCTTCTCCGTGTTACCCTGTGGGGCCTTAGAATAAATAACTTTCCAAGAAGTTACTGCGAGCAGTCACTCCTCATCATCACTTACTCAACAAACCTTCCCCCATTCTGGTCTCCATCTCCTCCACGCAATACACTGTGGGTTTGGGGTTTTTTCCCCCAGAAGAAAACTGACTGCCAGTGACTCATCTTTATTTTCCTCCTTGGACTCTGCTTCCATCCTGTAGCTTTTCTCCTCCTCCCCAGCACAGTCTGGGGAATATCCTCCCCTCTTCTCCTTTACGTTCACAGTGATTTCACCCTACCTCCTGATTTCCATTCTCATGCCCTTGATCCAATACACCTGGCTTCCCTCCCTAGATAGTACAGAGCTATTTTATTCTCTCAATAAGTAAAAAATAATAATTAAAAAATCTGACCACACTTGTTTCTCCAGCTAATGCTTCATCTCCATCTCTTTTCTAAATTTATCCAGAGTATTTCATTGTTTCCGCCCTCCCACATCAACTGTCGGTATGGAGAGGAACCGCTCCTGATAACCTTTTCTCCTTCCTGTACATCCTGTTCCTGGGGAATCTCATTCAGAAGTACAAACTCAGCTGTGCCAACAGCTTGCATTTCTGCCTCTTCCCTTAATGAAAATTACCTAGGCTCCAAAGATTAAATCACTTTTGGGATGGGATTTTCAAAACTGTTCATTTGCTTGGAAATAGATTAGCAGATATTTCCCTGCCCATCACCCATTCCTGTGTATAAATTACTGATGCTTGTTTTATATAAAAGACTGCTAAGTACTTAATATGCAACGTCAAACCACCTGTGACATGATTCATGACTTATTAATCACCGAGCCCCAGAAATATGGGCCTATTACTCTTACAAAGAGTAGCCTGCATACCTTTTGTCAATTCTAAGTCTACAGACTGCATGGAAGAATAAAACACGAGGATCCCCTATATATCGTCCACAAATCTGAATAAATCTAATCTCTTTCCAGTACTATTTCTCTTTCTAGGCAAGGCTGACATTTATTTGCTTAAATAACCTTTCAGTTACCAGGTACCTGGCCACTATTTGATCACAAATATAAATAAAAGTAGATGTAACATACTGCTGGAAAACACCGATAAATCTGCCATTGACTTACAACTGAAAGCCAGGCAGTACAAAATTGTTTTTTCCCTACACATGGAAAATATGTTGGAATAAAGTAAGCAGGAATGAAAGGGATTAACAGAAGTTATAAAATTGAGAAAGAAGGTGAAAGAAGATTAAAACTTGGAGGGATATATTTAGTCTACAGTCTTTCTACTAGGAGATAGCAGACCTTTCTTCAGTGTGTTGAGGAATATCATATTCATGTCCAGTGTTATAATTTCACTGCTTTGAATCAGGACAAGATTTCACCACACAATACAGCATGTGCTTAATTCTACATGCACTGAAAACAAATTGCCAAACTTAACCCTTAATCGACTTTTTCTGCATGGTGGAGCCTGCAGAAGCTGCTTGAGAGGCAATAATGAAATTGTGTAAAATACAACAAGCCTAGATTTGAAGTGCTATTCAGCTTCACAGAAAACCTCTACGCAGACTATCCTTTAGCTAGCGAGTCTAAGACATCCTGGTAGCATCCAGGATTGATCGCCCTTGAAGATCAGCCTTAGGTGGACCTCCAGACCCAGCTTCGATGGTAACCATTGCTAAGAAATGCATCATGGCCCCAGGGGCTGAACAGCCAGAGGAGGGGACCATGTTCTCCTACCTCTGGGAAAGGGGAGAGGAGGGTGATATTGGATGATGGAAGAGAAATGATCATCACGTTACACCAACAGTTTCCCTGGTCATACGGATTCCCAGCTGCTTTGTAATGCAAACTGGCAAAATAGCTGAATTCCTGCCAGGAAGTCCCTTTGCGCTGACACACAGGCTCGATATTTGTAGAAATGTCATTAAAGGCAGTGACATGGTCATTCAGCCTTCCAAGGAAGGAGATTACACAAACACCTCTTACTGCTTTCCACTGCACTACTTAGCCATTTACCTAGCTTTCTCTGCCCACTGAGTCTACACTTAGAGCAAATACCATCGAAGGCTAACGAGCATTTGCCTAGAGAGGGGTTCAAACACTTGGGCCACTGAATTATTTGAAATCATGTTGTGACTGTGACAAGGAGGCCAAGTAGTGCCAATTATAATGGCAGGTTTTGTAACTTGGACAACGATCCACTGGGAGTTGAACTGGGACAAAGCTCCTAACGGTCAACTAAAAATAATCAGGTCTATGAACTTCATCAAAGTCTGTTCCTTGAACTCAGGCTTAGTTACACTGGCAATAAGGTGCTGTGGCAGCAAGAACTTAAACCTCACTTGGCTATTTCACAAACAGAACAAGGGCACAGAAAGAATCTAAAGAAAATTTTCATTATTACAATGTGAATAATCAACCCAGAAGAGGAGGAGAATAACTGCGCTGTTAAAAGCAAGCAAGCAAAGTTTCTCTATAGGCCACTAACAAATGCGGTCAGATTTGTGATCCCTCCATGTGAAGTCTGTATGTGGGATTCCTTCCTGCCTTCCGTCACACTGATTTTTCAGATAAACAGGCCTCTAGACATTTGAAATGGGATAAAAACCATACCACATGTTTGAAACTGTCCTTCTCAACATTATCTGCACTTTATTGCAAACCCCCCAAAATAATTACCCCAGAATAGGGAGCGCAGCTCATGTTCTCCAGCAGCCACAAGCATAAGGAACTACTTAGCTGGAGAAAGCAATGGGAAAATCAAAGTTAATTCAAAACGAGTCAGTGTAAGATTCAATATAGTCTTGTTACTCTGTGGAACCTGTTAGCGTGCCTGTGGCACACAGATTTAAGGGGAATATTTTCTTACAGTCTGAGGGACCTCCAAAAACAAACAAGAATTGTGTTGCAGAGCAGCACTTACATGACACTAGAATCTGCTGCAGCCTCATAAGCTATTTTTTAATGCTCTGTGCAGCACATCAATATCTGTTTTTCAGTCCCTGGCTCCAGGGGTGCATTTTTTGTTTCAACATCAATCTACTTCTCAAAAAAAAAGTTCAAGCAGCTCCTGCCTCCTTATTTCTATTTTCTTAACCGCACTTTCCTCCCGCTGTTCCTGCATCCCTCTGCTTTGCGAGTTGATTGCAGCTTTCCCTAGAAGAGAAGCAGCTGATTAATCCCAGGCAGCACTGCATTCCCCTCCTCTAAAGAACTATATGACCTTAACCGTGAGGGCTAAGGAGCCTTTTCCTGAAGGCAAGTTATTACAAAACCAGCTATTGCCGCCTTCTTTGATCACCAATCGACTATCAGATTGCACAAATCACCTGTTTCACCCAGCTTTCATCTATGACAAAACAATGCATCCCTCCCTTTGGGTTCGTCATCTCCATTTCATTTCTTTCTGGGTGCCCTCTGTTTTGTTTCGCTCCCTTTCAGCTGCACACCCTGCTCAGTATTTCACACGATGCTCTGACGCGGCCGCAGAGTTTACAGCTTCTCCTTCCATTCCAGGAGACACTGATTCACTGGAAAGCTTTCAGCACAAGTTGCTGCTGTGCCAAAAGGATGGAAAATTATAAATACCAGGAGATTAAATCTATCTTTCACTTCTAAGGGAGTCAGTCCTTTGATACTTTTTGAAGCCCTGTGCTTTAAATCGTGAACTTGGAGCTCAAAAATCTATAGCTGAAAGATCCCAATAATAAAATACCATAAGCAAATGGGTGAAATTGAAGTGGTGCTGTTAAACTTTATTACGCCCTAGGTGCTTTGTGACTCAAATGGATTTTGACCAAGTGTCACACATTTACAGGACATGACAAATATTTATTATACTTTGTCAGTTAGCTTCTGCCAGGTGTCTCTTACACACTTCTGTGCACAACACTTATCCCCACTTGTTTGGCTTATTTCCATAAGCCATTCTGTTAGCATAATCTACTGGCAGGGTAACACAAATACAAATTATAAAGGATTTTTTTTTTCTTTGTCATATACCTACCTGACAAATACCTGAGCTTTAAAAAAAAAAAAATCTCTCCACTGCATTTTAAGATTGTATTAGCAAGAAAAAGCACTTCTGACTTTGATAATGTAAACATCAAGCATTCACATCACCCTATGGCTCTTGCAAGTAACGTAAAAGAGGAAAATTAGAAGTGCAGACATACTTTAATATTTGATATTCACTATTTTGTTGTTTCTGTTCTAAAGTGCTGGACAATGCAATGTTGTAGAGATGCACCGGTGTCCTGTTGTGCAGTGGATAGGTTCTGAGGGTTTAGGGTTTTTTGGTTTTGTTTTGGTTTTTTCCCAGTTTTTTGTTTGGTTGGTTTTTGGTGGTTTTGGTTTGGTTTGGTTGCGGTTTTTTTTTTTTTTTAAATCTCAGACAACTAAGACCTCCAATTTTTACTGGAGTTAATTAAAGTGGAATTTTGCATTTAAAATGCAAACCCCACATTTGATGAAACACTGTATATGCACTATAGAAAACTAACTAGTACAAGGCATAATTGGCATCTGGGAGTCAATTACTTTGTTCATAAAGTGGTTGGTTCTATAAAGTTAGGGACAGAATTCAAGCTACAAATCAGTTACACTGCTAATCCTTGACAAGCCTCACCTGCATGATTTCGTTCAATAACTTTTTATTTATTCTTGTAAGTGGTTACATCTTTTCCGGTTTCCAAGTCAATTCTTAATTATTTCACTGCCTGGGAAATATAAATCCAGCAACGAATGACTAATAAGTAGTCCTGAGATGTAAAAGATGGAATAAAGACATGGATTAGCAGCCTTGATGGAGTATCGGGCTCTGAAAACACATCAAAGCAAGTTTTGGAAGTGTGAAGTGGAAGAACTCCAGCACCAGGTAGGATTAAGGCTGATCCAGTAAGGGAACATCACTTCAAATACCTGTTAAAGCAACAAAAAGCTTCAGCAGTCCCATACAGTTGGGAAACTGGCAGCTGCTAATTGCCTTCCTTTTCAATTTGCTGAGAGCGGCATCTGCTAGATGAAAAAGTGCTTGTTCCGATAATTAAATTATAACAAAGAGTTGACAGATACTTGTGGAATTTACATTTTTATATCAAAGATGACATTTGATAGTGAGAATCCAAATGCCTTGAAATCTGTCTTTTCAGCACTAATGACTCTTACAGTAATAAACACCTTGTGCTGCGACCCTTGCCAGGCTCTTTCTAAAGTTGAGGGGATGTTTATTGCTCTGCCTATGCCCGTTCTATTACAGTTATTGCCTAAAATAACCATATTCCTTCAGTTGCCTTGGTGGATTTATCCAAGTTCTCTGATTTTATACCTTTGTGGTGGAGAGACTGCTTGCATGAAAATTTAGTATGCTATATAACTCCCCATGAAAACAGATCTTGGAACATCTGCAGATACATAACACGGAGCTTATTAATAATACTCTTGTAGCTAAAGGCTACAGACAAAATTAGAGACCCAAATACCCAGAATTTCACACATATGTAAGGATACTAAATAACCATTTCTGGATATTATGCTTTTTGCTAAATTAGTTATCTGCATCATTGAGCAAGGCTATGAATATGAAAATTAAAAAAATCTACACACACATGAACAGGTCGTTACTTGAGTACAAGTACGTATTTCTTTTGGAAAACTGTTTCAGGAGAGAACAAAAAAAGAAAAGAATAAGCACGTGAGGTTGTTTTTGGGTTGGTTTTTTTTTTTGGTTTTGTTTTTTTTTATAAACCTCTTCCCTATCTCCACTCCTTAGCCAATTACTAGGACATGAATTACTGAAAGCAATAAAAATTTCAACCACAGCAATGGATCCTTGGTGTGCTGCAGACACACGTCCTTAGGGGACCATCTCTGCCCTGAATCCGTCACAGCTAAAATTAAGCAGAATAAGGACAGGGAGGTTACAGAGCAGGTCAGTGGCAGGAGAAGGGAACAGGAGGGTTGTGAATTTCTCTCTAAAGGACTGTAGGGGAACCAGTGAACCTGAAAGAGGTCTGCTTGAGATCTTCTGAATTACACTTGCAGGGATGGGGTGGGGGGAGAGAGGAGCGGGAGGAGAAGACGATGTACAAGAAAACACAAAAGAAAAAGAACCAAATAAAACCCCAAGCTTTGAGTAAGCTTTGGATTGATTTCAGGGAAAACTTAATTAGTGTTGACGTTCAAGTTGGGTTGGGGAATAAATAGAAAGAGTAAACCACCCAGCTTGCTCAATACATTCTCTGCACCCAGAGCTTTCCTGCGTATCTCTGATGTTCTGTTTCTGTGCAAATCTCATTTGAAATGGTGAGGTTTTATCTAAGGGTAGGAGCATGCGAGCAAACAGAAGGGTACAGTGGAAATGTGCTTAAGGACAGAGAAGCAGAAAAGGGATGGGCACCAGGGCTAATGAACCATCCAAACTTGTTGAGAATGGAACAAGAAAGAAATGTACTTGGAGACCCTGAAGTAAAGGAAATAGAGAACATGTCAAAAACATTACCCTGAACTGTGAAATACAGAATGTCAGCAAAAGGCAGATAAGGCAGTGTTACTGTAACTGAGCCTTTATTAGTGCCGCTAGGAAAAACAAGAAATTCCACGTTGGAGCGCAATGTTATTTTTACATTGACCTTGATAACTCATGCTTAAGCTATTAGCAAGTCCCATGAGAAGAGCCTGATGAGCAAAAGAGACTGGTGTAAGAAAGCCTAGGCAGCTGGGTGCTAATAAAGACATTTGGAGAAAAGACTTTTTGGCAAAGCATTGAAAATGCTTCTCATATGTCAACATATGAGAATTTGGAGTGTGGGAAAGAGCAAAGTGGGATAAAAACTCAAAAGCTATGGTTTTCCTTCTTTCCTCATTCTTTGCACCTCCTCAGTCATTTCTGTCTTCCCCACGCTTGAGAGATGCTCTGAGCTTTGGGGAAAGAGAAAGGAACGACATGAAATTACAACAGTCGTCTGATGAGCCATTTCCATTGAACATCATGACTTCACCAGGAGCTGAGCTCTTGTTATCTTGTGGCATCAGCAGTCAAGTTAATCTCTTTTCACGTAATTTGAAATTAGACTTAAGAAAGTCAGCAGAAAGGCTCCAGCTGGGCAGGTGAGTAGGGCCACACAACGTTCCAGACCACATTTGGATTTAGATTCAATGTCTGTTGTGCCTGAACACATCCAGGGTCTCCAGAGGCCATGGAGATGCCCTGGGCACTGTGTCTGTCTAGAGAATGTAAACCAGGACACCGCCCCATGATACATTTCTTTTACTGCAGGAAAGAAACACAATAGCCAGGGTGCCATCACCTTTAATTCCAACATCACACAGTCACAACTCAAATTCTCCTGAGCTTAAAAGAAATTCTCCTGGGCAGAAATCAATAAAATCAAATGCAAACAGCCAGCAAGGCTGATGAACACCTGTACTTCAGATGTGCACTGTCTTATTTATTTAGCATCCAGCTAAAGCCTTTCTTCCAGAGGAAAATCAAATGGCAAAGTATTTCCCATGGGGGGAAGAGGGGGTGTGGATTTTTCTCTTGCTTATGCGTTACTGAACATTGCTTACATTAGCCAAAAAGGCATTTGTCAGTGTTACTTTTATTGACACCAATTAGTCCTTTATTACATTTTCTGAGATTCATTATGTGCAGTAATTAATATAGCAGGCTACCATTCAAATCAGCATCTGTTTAACATTTATATAGGAAGTGAACTAAAAATACCAAAAAAACCAAACAAAACCAAATCCCATATCTAGAAAATACCCAAATCAGACAGCCAGGTTCCTTCAAGAGAAATGAGAATACTTGGCTTGGCACAAAGAAAAGGCATATAAAAATAATTTGCTGATGAGGTTGGCCCACATAAAGTATGTGCAGGGTTTTTGAGGTTCTAGTAATCTAATTACTGAGCCCAAATTAGCTAATGGAAGATAATTATCTGAAATTATATTAACATATACATATTTTGCTGCTTTTGAAGTCACTCTTGAAAATTGTTAAATCTCTTCTTCCACTAGAACTGGCATCTCTGACTACCATTCCTCTCCTGTCCTTTTGACTCTGGCTGTATATACCATGCATATATTTTCACGGATGACTACGTGCCTTTTAATATTCTCCATGAATAAAGCATCAAAAGCTTACTGAAATTAAGACTATTCAAGAAAGCACTAACACTTCAATTGTGAGCAGTTTTTTAAAGGTGCTTAATTACAAATTGGAAATACATATGATAACAGAACCATTCAGACTGTGTATTAAAAAGATTTCATTATGCACAAGTTCTCTCAAGAAATGGAACAGTCATTTAAAAAAACTAAAGTAATGTTTTCTTAATGGAAGATGAAATCATTATGTAACAGTTTGTTCGCCTTTTTTATTTGAATCCTCAGCTCTTGACTCTCTTCTTACTTAAGATTAAAATTCACATTTCACTGAAACATCCTGCCTCACTTCTATGCAATTTTTTTCTGGTTTTTAGGGAGCTAGCTCAGATTTCTCCAGGACAAAACCTCTTTCCCCTCCATACCTAAAAGACATTAATTTTCTCTAACTCTCAGACATCCCAATCTCACTTTGGGATGATTGAACTTCAGTGGAGAGACAGGAGGACCATCCCACCAATCCAGCACTCAGGTACTGCAGTGAAAGGGATCGTGTGGGTATTGAAAGAGGGCTGAGGTTAGATCATGAGCCAAGCTGCTCTCGGCACTTCTAAGATCTAAGTGAACAACACGAGTCAGAGCTCACCCCAAATGGTTCCTGTGTGTGCTCCTTGCATAGCTGGCTCAGCTTTCACAGGAACAGCAGGCTCCTGACAGCGCGTTTGCTTTGGATGTTTTGCTCTTTCTGGACCAAGCTCGGGGCAAGATGGAAGAAGGGAACTGCTAAATGTGCTTATTTGCAGAATACCACATGTGGCAGATTACAACAGCGTGGTGTCACAATATTAGCTCAATCAGCTACACCAAGAATTAGGTTCTCTGCAAAACAACACGAGAGAGATTTCAAAACCTGACAGACACGCAGTGCAGGAGTTTGGAGAGATGAATTCAGTAAGACTCTGCTTTTTCAGCAGAGCCTAGCCAATATTCTGCCAGGTACCTATTAAAAATTCAAGAAAAACTAAAGCTAAGTATCCAATGTATCACTTGGAACCACTGACAATATTCCCCTTTCTGTACTATACATCTGCAGCCCCTTTAATTGCACACAGCATGGAAAACATGCGTGAAGGCATGCTTGACTGCATGAGGGGTCAGTGCATACCTCATCTTCACTGCGAGGGTGGTGAGGCACTGGCCCAGGTTGCCCAGAGAAGCTGTGGACGCCCCATCCCTGGAAGTGCTCAAGGCCAGGTTGGACGGTGCCTTGAGCAACCTGGTCTGGTGGAAGCTGTCCCTGCCCGGGGCAGGGAGTTCAGAGATGATCTTTACGGTCCCTTCCAACCCAAACCATTCTATAACTCTACCAAGCAGCTCACAACTGAATATTAAATTCATTCAACTTTCATCCAGGATGTCTCAAAATAAGGATGGTCCTTTCAAAAGAGGCACCACCTACACACGTGGTACTGATGTTCCTGACTGCATATATGTTGTGTATACACTGCAATAATTTTATTCAGATTTGAAGCAGTTTTCCCCAAAGTCAGAACTGTGCATCCTGGTATTCTGCATTTTGATAAGAGTACTATATAAAAAGGTAAATCACAAATGCCACACTGCTCCTCACATAAAACCAAACAGTAACAGTAAGGATATTGAAGCACGTTAGTACTATTCAGTATGAACTTTGGGGTCAAAAACTGTTGTGGTTTTGTTTAGTGAGGGGGGGCCTAAGGTGGAAGCTTCTGTAGGAAACTGCTAGAAGTTGTTCAGTGGACTCAGCCGGGCCCAGGGCAGACCCACTGCTGGCCAAGGCCAAGCCGATTGGTAGCAGAATGTCCCGTGATAACACCTCTGCGATAATATATTTGAGAAGGGGAAAATAGGAAAAAAAAAAAAAAAAAAAAAAAAAAAAAGAGAAGATGTGAAGAAGCTGAGCGGGGGCAGAGGCACAGAGTGGGAGGCGCAGGCCTCATGGGCCTTGCAGGCCTCACCCTCTGGCCTCTCGTCAGGCGGCCGACTGGGCCCGACTTGGCTCGGCCCGGCTGCAAGAGGTGGAGAGGAGATGAGATGGATGATGTGAAGAGATCCTGAGAGTTGTCTGCCAGCCTGTTGTGAAGAACTTTTCTTGAGAGACAAACAGCTGCAGACGCCAAGGTCAGTTCAGAAGGAGGGGGAGCAGTAATGCGGCTCCTGGTCAAGATTCCCCTGCAGCCTGTGGTGATGACCATGGTGGAGCAGGTTGCCCCCTTGCAGCCCATGGAGGTCCATGGAGGAGCAGAGATCCACTTGGAGCCCGTGAAGGACCCCACACCGGGAGAGGTGGAGGCCTGAAGGCGGCTGTGGCCCATGGAGGCCCCGCTGGGGCAGCCGTTCTGGAGGGACTGCACCCCATGGAAGAGATGACCCACGCCAGAGCAGTTTCGTGAAGGACTGTGGCCCGTGGGTGGGACCCCACAACGGAGCAGGGGAGGAATGTGAGGAGTTCTTCCCCCAACTATGAAGCAGCAGCGTAAAACATCGCGTAATGAACTGACCGCAACCCCCATTCCCTTTTCCCCCCTGTGCCGCTCGGGGCGGGAAGGTAGTAGAGATAATGTTAAGCTCAGGAAGAGGGAGGGGTGGGGAGGAGGTTTTTATCTTGTTCTCTGTCTCATTATCCTGCTA
>JAAGAY010139712.1:0-43117 GCA_011801015.1 Ardeotis arabs
AAGATTAGAATAATTTATTCATGAGATTCATATTCATAACAAACTTATCATTTAAGAACACCAGATTCTTAAGAAATCTAGGTTATATCACCATCTCTGTCATACATTTTCTGTGAATTTGTGGTCAAATCACTTAGAAAAGGATTCATCTCATCTCCTTACACTCTTTCAAAAGTTATTTAGGCAGCAAAGCAACTTGCCTTTGGCTCTGTCTTTAGTCACTTCAGAGGCACATCCATGCCTCCAGGGTGTGATTCATCCCATCTTAATGCAGAAAAGCAGAGCATTAAGTTGAACACTCTTAATTTTGCTTCCCTTCCTAACTGCAGTCCAGAGACAGTTTTGGCACTGATTTTTTTACACATTTTATTTCATTAACTTAGTCAATGGAGGGAGTTAGGCACCCCTAGAGGTAAGTACATCTCACCTACCAGATATCTGGCTTAGGAGAGCTGAATCACACTCTGGAGATGTCTCTCTTTCTATTGACTGCAGAGGTTGTCCTAAAGTGTTGCTTCAGTCTGGTAATTTGTACACAACTTGTGACGGTGAAATGAATCTCCCACTCACTTCCTTCACTAACATGTGTCCCATTCACAGTAGAGACGATTGCTTTCACTCACCTTCTTGTTCATTGTTTCAGTCCAAGAAGTAGAAATACACCTCCAGGATGAAAGAATTCCAGAGATTTCAGTGTTATGTGTTTTCTCCCCAATGATGTCTCACTCAGTAATGAGACCTGTTCTTCCTCCATGGAAAGTTCTCATTAACCACATTGATTACCTGCTAACTACAGAGTCCTATATTTTGAAGGGATCTCTGGTGGCTTGGAGTTTTATTTGTTTTCATGGGTTTTTCATTAAAAAAAAAGGAAAACAATAAACAAGAGTTTTGGTTCAGAGCCTCAGCCTCACCTGAAAGGGATACAAAACAACTTCTGGGAGCTCTGAGCCACTGTTGCTGTGTTACATTTTCAGAAACCCATCAGCTGTACACTCTACATACCCACCGAACCCTCTAGTCTGATCTTCTGCTTTTCATTGTGTCATTATATTTTTCTCCATTCTCCACCCTGACTCTATGTTAGGCAAGTTCCTGAACATAAAGTAGAAATATGAGTTAGTACTTGTACTAACTCCCTGTAGAGTTATTGTACCAGAATATGAAAAAAATCTTCCCTCTCATTCCGATCACTGGCCAAGCAGGGGGTGCAGTGAGAGCCACTATAAAACTCATGTCCTACATCCTTAGGTAACAAATAAGTTATTGTGGCTTGAAAAGATACTGAACAGCACCTTAGTGACGCTGACAGTCTGTGTGGGCACTTTTAAGCCATGGCAAATGTGGGGAAGTTTGGCTCAGTCAAAATCAGCTGACTATCTTTTGAAGTTACATTAAACTGCTTTACTCTTCCAAGAGTCTCAAACTGGACGGGCAGCTTGTGCAGATCATCTGATAATAATTACTTGTTATGTCACAGTCACTGGAATTTGCCTGTGAACCCGGAACATTTATATAAATGATGCTGGACTCTGACAGTATATAATATCTGTATCCATCTGTCTGTTTAAGGTCCTTTTTCAATACCCATCACTGTAGTATCTCAGCTTGTGAGGTATGTTCATTCCCAAAACATTCATCTGAAGTAGAGCAGTGCCTTTTCCCATTTTGTACACAGAGCATCATCAAGACATAGTGAAACTAAGTGCCCATTTAGTCTGACAAAGCACAGAGATATTTTCAGAATAAAAGATTTTTTTTTCCTTATTTCAAGTCAACAATTCCCCTTTTTGCTATATGGGGAGAAAAATTTGCGATTATGGCTTTGTTCAGCACTAGTCTGCCAAAGCCAAAAGGCCTCAATTTAGCAACTGCAGCAGCAGATTTAACTCCATTTGTATCCTGCTGCATTTGTAGGTGACACTGAATTTAGTCTCAGTGAGTTTTCAAGGGCATAAATGAGAAATGATGCCTTAGTTCACATGGGTAGTTTCAGATACAGGCTAGTGTGTTATCTCAAAACGTGCACTGGAGTAGGGGGTTGGGCACTAGAGTAGAGGGTTGTTTTCTACAAAATAACCCAGCTTATATTAAAATCATACATAGAAAATTTAAGAATTAATATATATTTTTGCAACAAACTTATTACACTGTATATTTTCTTTGTTCCTTTAAAAAAATAATTGAAGGATTTCTTTTGTTTGATTTTATTTTTTAGAACTGCAACTCCGTTAATAGAAAGTGTTTTTTACAGGTAATTTGTACTCGATCTGAAGAGTACAACAGCCAGCAGGCTTTATGCAATGCCACAAGTGAGGGGCCTATACTGCGAAACCCTGGGAATAACGATAAATCAAGGACCCCAAGGCTCCCATCTTCAGCTGAAGTTGAATTTTGCCTGTCACTGACTCACTATGAATCTGGATCCATGGATAAAATGGCCAACTACAGTTTCCGAAACACTTTGGAAGGTAACAAGTTTTATTCTATTATCCCACTTACATCTGTAAATTTAATCTTTTTTCTTTGAAAAGCAAAAAGCTTTTCAATCCTTCTTTACGCGTTTACACAAGTTTATGCCAATACACCTAAGGTCAAATTCTAATCTCTTTTAGATCCAAAGTAAATCCATTGACTTTACTGGACTTAGTCTAGATTTATAAAAGATGACCAGAACCAAACCAATGACTGTGATTGACTGGCTCCTGATTTACACCAATATGAGATTTACTCCTCAGTTTTAGTTCTGTAATGGAAAACACCTGTGATCACTTAGAAGAACCAATCACATAGAAGAATGACTTCTGGGCAAAATCTTATGCTCCTCTGTGCTTGAGTGCACTGGAACAACACCTTTTTACCCTTTGAAGGGGTAGGTATCAGCATCATTATGAGCAGATGCCAACAACACAGGCTGAATCTGTGTTTAACTAATAGAAAATGCTGCTATAGAGATAGAAATTATGTCACTGAAGAGTAATCACAACAACCATAAACAGCAATGGTCAATATTATTCAATAAAACAACACCCTCCTGAGGCTGAGCACTCTGGGATAGGCCAGTTTTTGCTCTGACTGAAAAACAACATGTTAAAAGCAGTTTGCACATTGTCCCTTGAAGTGGCAGCAATTATTTTAGATTGGATATGTTGAATAGTGACTCTAACTGAGGAACACTGTTGAGTTCATTGGACACTTCATGGACACAAGAGCAGAACAGAAAATCAGTGTAGTTTATAAGCAACTGGTGAGATCAGAAATTGATTAGCTAACTGCAAATGAAATAGTTGTGTTTCTTCATGCAGTTCAGTTTTGGTGTGACAACTTGGATGCTACCTCCTAAGAATAAGATGGCTGAAAAATTTAGAATTTCTTTTCCTTTATGAGCAAATTCTACATTTGAAACTATTTTATTCATGGCAACTTCAAATGAAAACCAATGCCTTCTAAGTTTTGCACAAAGTGACAAAAGAACATTGAAAAAAATTCTAAAACTCTATATCACTTTCATTGTACATTAATTAACTCACAACACCGGTATCAAGTCAAGCCATGTCATAGCATTCCACTGTCTGCCACAATTATATATTGTTACTGCTGTTCTGTCATGAAATAATGGAATAAAACATCAAACATGTCAAAATGTAATTTCATTTTAATAGGACATTCTTTTTTTTTTTTTTCTGAAATGAGAGATTTTAATCTGGAAAATTTTCTCAGCATTTTCACTGCAATCCATATAGTTAATGAAAAATTATTTCCTCAAATTAAGTTTGCCAATGGAAAACTCCTAACTGAAAAAGTTTTAGCTTACAGCCACCATCCCCCCACCAGTTCAAACTCTCTAACTCTGCGTAAATTTATGCTGCACATTGAGAAAGTTGCAGAGGGTCATTACCAGAGAACTAGAAAAACTATTCAGCCCAGATCACAGTGAGGCTCTACAAGAGTCATTTTAAGAAAAAAGCTAGATGGTGACATGGTTTAAATTAGATAAAGACAAACTTTAATTTACTACAGCCCCCTAGGCCATATTCCACAGATCTTGCACTTACCGAACTCTGGAGAGATTACAGTAATAACATTGCTTGAGAAAATATGTAAGATTTTACCCTGAAAAAAGTCCTGTGAGATTGCCAATGGCAGAAAAACTCCAAAAACATAACCCAGAAGAACATCACTAACTTAAAAGACCAGTAAGGATATGGCCTTAAAATTCCTATATCTGTATCTTCCTTCCTATTTTAAAGTAAATGCATCTATCTGACTTCAACTTCTCTAAAATGTGAAATCCTTATTAAAGAGAAATATAATCTTCAGGGAGAGTGGGACTATATATCAGCCAGTTGGACTCACATATAGGGTCATAGAATCATAGAATCATTTAGGTTGGAAACGATCTTTAAGATCATCGAGTCCAACCGGTACCCTACAACTGCCAAGTCCACCACTAAACCATGTCCCTAAGCATCACAGCTACACGTCTTTTAAACACCTCCAGGGATGGTGACTCCACCACTTCCCTAGGCAGCCTGTTCAAGTGCTTGACAAACCTTTTGATTAAGGAATTTTTCCTAATATCCAATCTAAACCTCCCCTTCCACAACTTGAGGTAATTTCCTCTTGTCCTATGACTAGTTATTTAGGAGAAGAAACCAACACCCACCTCACTACAGCCTCCTTTCAGGTAGCTGTAGAGAGCAATAACGTCTCCCCTCAGCCTTCTTTTCTCCAGACTAAACAATCCCAGTTCCCTCAGCCACTCCTCATAGGAATTGTTCTCCAGACCCCTCACCAGCTTCATTGCCTGTCTTTGGACCTGCTCCAGCACCTCAACGTCTTTCTTGTAGTGAGAGGCCCAAAACTGCACACAGTATTTGAGATGCAGTCTCACCAGTGCTGAGTATAGGGGGACGATCACTTCCCTCATTCTGCTGGCCACTCTAGTTCTGATACAAGCCAGGATGCTGTTGGCCTTCTTGGCCACCTGGGCACACTGCTGGCTCATGTTCAGCTGGCTGTCAACCAGTACCCCTGGGTTCTTTTCTGCTGGGCAGCTTTCCAGCCACTCTTCCCCAAGCCTGTAGCGCGCATGGAGTTGTTGTAACCCAGGTGCAGGACCTGCCACTCGGCCTTGTTGAACCTCATATAATTGGCCTCAGCCCATTGATCCAGCCTGTCCAGATCCCTCTGCAGAGCCTTCCGACCCGCAAGAAGAACAATGCTCCTGCCCAACTTGGTGTTGTCTGCAAACTTACTGAGGGTGCACTTGATCCCCTCAACATGTGCCACACAAAGAAGAATTTGACCTTTAAAGTCCCTGCTGTCCTAACCACTGGCATAGAAAGTCATACAAAATTAAAAATTATTTCGTAAGAAAAACAGTTTTGCAGTTAAAAAGAACCACCTGCAAAACTATTATGAATAGCTCAGTGATGACAGAAATGCCACAGATGTTAAGCAGTCCACTAGATAATTAGAGGAGATCGGATTGTTGGAATGGTTCCTCCATTCCTGTTGCACTGAACACTGCTAATGCTCTCTGAGCTCTGCATAGCCTCTGCTAAGTGTGCTTACATGCTTCAGTCAGTGGCAAATGAGCAACTGAGGAAAACACTACCGGCTTTCAATATATAAAGCTTTGCACTTGACTGACTGTACATGGATTTCTGTGGTCTCCGTTATTAGATTGTGAAATCTGCAGTTAATGTAATTAAATACTCTATTAAGACATACACCTGACCCAATTGCATGTTTAATGAGAACCACCTATATAACATCCTAAAAACTGTCAAGCAGCCTTAATTTTGAGTGGCATCTTTAGCTCCTCCTATAATAAACTTCGGGCTAAATCCCCATCTGATTTAACCTGGCCTGGATCCAGTGAAGCTGCTGCAAATCTAATGAATCACTGTTCCTGATTTACAGTGCTACCAGAAGGAGCAGAATCAGGTTTATGACCTCTTAAAAATCTGATTTTTCTCTCAATGAAATTACTGGCAATAGTTTCACTCACTTCAGTGATGTATACCCTAATGGCTATTTCTAATGCACCATAATTAAATGAGGGTTTTAAAGGATGTCTGAATGGTACAGCTTCCTACACTGGCCAGATGATTTAACAGCTCACTGCCGTCAGGGACAGCCCTGCTTCTCTGTGCAATCCGTTCTACCCCACCAGTCAGTTCCTCTCCCTCCTTTTTTTGGTATCAACACTGGTTTTCATCATACCCTTACATGGGATACTGAGTCTTAGTAGCCTGGGAAAAGCTGACATCCCACACTCCAGGGTCATTTACTGCCAGACTTGTGAGTTAAATCAGTTCACAGGACTGACGAGGTGCAGTTAACGCATGGGAGAGGAGGGTGCAGTATGGGGCAAGGCAGGTGGGGAAAGTGGAGTTCCCCTATTTAAAGACAGGGAGCTCTTATTCCAGCTCCCTGCACTTATAGATGTGTAGCTGCACATTTGCTGTAGAGGTGATTTTACTGCAGCCACCTCAGCAAAGTTTCCTGTACTCTGAAAAAAATCTCATTTTCACATATTCTTGTTAATTGGCTTTACCTCATTTCAGAGGAGGTATGGTATTTCAGAATGACTGTATGTCATTCTGAATAGCTGATTGTATTGAAGTCTTTTAAAAAGTCTGAGAGAGAAGAATAAGAAGGACAATAAAATAAAGTGACATCACATTGTGTTTTATTCCTGCTACCTTTCCAATTTATATTAAGTTTTCATAACAAGAAATTAGATATTAGAACTTCTCATGTGCATGGTTAAACATGACATCATGGAATCACAGAATGTTTTGAGTTGGAAGGGACCTTAAAGATCATCCTACTCCAACCCCTCTGCCCTGGGCTGGGACACCTTCTACCAGACCAGGTTTCTCAAAGCCCCATCCAACCTGGCCTTGAACATTTCCAGGGATGGGGCATCCACCAGCTCTCTGGGCAACCTGTGCCAGTGCCTCACCACCCTCACAGTGAAGTCACCTTTGACATGGACTGATTGCACTCCAGTTAACTCGGAGCTGGAAGGTGGGGTTGCTAAAGCTGTTCCAGTTACAGAGCTTTTGATTATTAAGATAAATTGCTCGTGTGCAGATGTTCCATGAAAAGCTGTCCAGAGCCAAAATGAGTATTCTGTATATTTTTTTTTATGGCTGATTAGATCAAGTGTTTGCAATGCATTAAGAAATTTTAAGAAGTATGCCAAGTCTGATGTAAAACATCTAGCCTTCTGCCTAGACTCTGCATAAAGTTTGTCTTTCCTTAAACATATGTATAATATAGCTGAATATAAGTGGAAGAATTGATTTGGAATGATATAAAGATAGATCTTTTCCAGTTAATGTTCATAGAAATTTCCTAGTATTGCTAAATCAGCTTATCCCAATGATCACATGCTGTGGCCATCAGCAAAGGCGGCCAAAACTGTTGCCATCTGTTCCTGTGAGTTCTGTCCAGTCAGTCAACATATATCATTCTGCATAGGTAATATTTTATTCTGCTCTTACCCCTAATTGACATAGCATTCACCATCAGGTAAATTTCTGTGGGTAAGATTTTCCCTTTGAGAACTCTGTCCCTTGCTGTTTGTCACCATGCAGTGTCTTCAACAATCCCAGGCCATATCTGATGTACTTAACACCTGCAGTTATCTGCAGATGTTAACATGTTCTTCTTTCTCTCCTAAATCCAGGATCACTCCTCCTTGAAGTCTTACAATTTTCATAAGCCAACTCTACCTCCTCCAGCTGTCCTGATTATGTTTTCTACTCTGGCTTCCCTTGAACGTCTCAAAATCTTTGTCATGCTAATACAATCAGAAAGTTGGATGGTTATTACAGTATATTGGTTCCTAGGTGCCACAGCTATGATTTTATCCTTATTATAATTATCAGTGTTTTTCTGTCAGATGCTTTTCCCTTGTTAACGGAGAAGGCAAATCCCAATGAGGGAATTCAGAATGATAAAGTGATGCAATCATGTCACATAGAAGATCAAAGTCCCAGTCGGGTCTAAAATGCAGGTTTAGAAGTTCACAGAGTATGACTCTGCTTATAAGGCATCTCTAGCCACGTCTCAGTTAATACTTTGTGTGACTCAAAGAGTAGCAAATCAAAAGAGCAAAACAGTACCAAGGAACCAACTTCCATGTTATACACCAGGGTTTTGACAAGGAAGAGGTTCTTTCACGCTAGCTCTAGTTCAGTCCCATAAACTGAACACCCACTGATGGCTGGCACATTTTAGATTTTCTCCAAAAGGAATCCAGCTTGCAAAGTCAGAAATTGCCCTGTGATGTGAGTCACAGCATGAAACAGAAGGACTGCTGGGAGATTCACTTCAAAAGTGTATTCCTGATCCTTATTCAAATGCTAGTTCTTGGTCCAAATAAGTAAATAAAGCAAGTGTTCAAAGTGCATGAGGCATTTCCCAAAGAGAAGAGCTAAGATCTTTATTTTCCCCACCTTGCAGACCTGATAAACTGCAACAATATTGGGAAAACACTGAATACAAGCAGCTTGTTGTTCACTACCCTTTTTATTTGATTATTACATTGAAAGATGTTTTAATATGTCTCCACTATGCTTCTTCATCCTGCAGCTTACAGAAATAGTGAAGAGAAGACCTCTTCAGGAACTAAATCAAAGAGAGATTATAGAGAGGTTTCGTAGTTGTAGTTCAGCCTCAGTCAGGGCCAGACTACGCAGTCTCTCTCTCACTCCCCCTACCCTCCAAGAGAACAGGGGGAGATAATATAAGACAAATGGCTCGAGGTTTGAGATAAGGACAGGGAGAAAATCCTTAATGTTACTGTTACGGGCAAAACAGACTCAACTTGGGGAAAACTATTCATTTTTTTCTAAAATAAAAGCAGGATAATTAGACAGAGCACAAGATAACCTCATCCCACCCCTCCCTCTTCCCGGGCTTAACATATCTCTACTACCTTCCCCCGAGTGGCACAGGGGGAAAGAGGGAATGGGGGTTACGGTCAGTTCATCATGCGTTGTTTTACACCGCTACTTCATCCTCAGGGGAAGAACACCTCACATTCCTCCCCTGCTCCAGCGTGGGGTCCCTCCCACGGGCTACAGTCCTTTGTGAAACTGCTCCAGCATGGGTCATGTCTTCCACGGGGTGCAGTCCCTCCAGAATGGCTGCCCCAGCGTGGGCCCTCCATGGGCCACAGCCTCCTTCAGGCATCCGCCTACCTTGGCGTGGGGTCCTCCATGGGCTGCAGGTGAATCTCTGCCCCTTCGTGGACCTCCATGGGCTGCAGGGGGATCTCTGCTCCTCCGTGGGCCTCCATGGGCTGCAGGGGCACAGCCTGCTCCACCATGGGCTGCACCACAGGCTGCAGGGGAATCTCTGCCAGGAGCAGCATTACTGCTCCCCGTCCTTCTGCACTGACCTTGGCGTCTGCAGCCGTTCCTCTCACAAGAAAAATTCTTCACAACAGGCAGGCAGACGCCTCTCAGGATCTTTTTACATCTCATTCACATCTCACCTCCTCTCCACTTCTTGCAGGCGGGCCGGGCGGAGTCGGGCCCAGATGGCCGCCCGGCGGGAGACCAGAGGGTGAGGCCTGTAAGGCCCACAAGGCTCGCACCTCCCCCTCTCCGCCCCCGCTCAGCTTCTTCACATCATCTCTTCTTTCTCTTTTTTTTTGATGTTTTCCCCTTCTTAAATATGTTATCGCAGAGGCATTATCAGGGAACATTCTGCTACTAATTGGCTCGGCCTTGGCCAGCAGCGGGTCCGCCCTAGGCCCGGCCAAGTCCAGCGGACAAAGGGGAGCAACTTCTAGCAATTTCTTACAGAAGCTACCACTGTAGACCCCCCCTCACCAAATAAAACCAGAACAGTAGTATAGGTTAAACAGTAGAACTAGCATCAGGTCATGAAATAGATCCTGAGGACAACATATGTTTCTGCTTTTACTCTCCTGGAAAATCGCAGAACAGCATCAAATGCTTGTGTTGACTTTTATTAGGACTCCTTAAAAGTAGGGAGAAAGCTTGGCGGTCAGGATGCTGAGAAGGTCTACCAACATAAGAGCTGACGTATGGACAGGCTACCAAAACCAAACCTAATGGAGAGGCTCATCTTCCAGTATTTCCTATTTGGTGGTTGGTCTGTGCAACCTCTTCTCAAAGCCCATATTTTAAGCACCCTCAAAAATAATAGCAATCCATAGACATTCATCCTGCAAGTCTGATTGTGAAAGATTATTGATTACTCATCAAATCCTTTTGATATAGCTTGTATTGTGTTGGCTCCTCTCAATAAAAGAACATGTTCTATAGAGACAAACAATATTAAATGACTGATTATATGATGAGATATAATAGCTTGTTTTATCTTAGAAACCTCTAAGTATAGAGATCGAAAATGAAAATAAAGTGAATAAATTTTCTCAGTATGAATAAATGTACACTCATAAATGTCTGCAGGGATTACATTGCCTTTTAACAGTCAGATACAATGGACAAAAATTAAAAAATATAAAGCAATTAAGCAGTACGTTTGCTGACATGCTACATTAGCTACATGGCAGGAGTTTTAATTTAGCTTATTCTAATTTCATCTTTTCTATGCCTTTGAAATGTATTAGCACTCCTTTCCATGTTTTCCCAAGCCCTTGTCTAAAAAGCTGAGTGTAAATGAAGTGAAAGTAGATGCTTTGATCTTCGGTCTTACTGGGAAAAGAATTATACGCATTGTCACATCAGCATACGATTTCCTCTTGAACATACAGGCTTTGCTGATCCACGGACTGGAATATCAAACATATCTCAAAGTGGCTTGCATAATGCACTTCACATCTACATGAATGGCTCCATGTCCCAAGTACAAGGCTCTGCAAATGATCCTGTCTTCGTCATACACCATGCTTTTGTTGACAGGTGAGTTTAATTCTTCTTGGTAAATCAAATTTATTTTGTGTTTTTACAGTGTGCTTTTCACCTGCATTTCAAAACTGCAAACATTTCACATGCCATTACATGCACAGCATTTTCAGATGTGTAGAATTGAGCTCGGCTCTTATTTGAGAGCAAGTGTCTTTCCTGACCTGTCTGTATGTTCACTGGATTAAATATAATTTGAAAAGTTGACAAATGCATTCATATTTTTTTACCAAGGTAAAAATAACTCTTCAGTGATGTCATAGTGATTAATATATATGGATGTGTATGTCAGGAAGTTTGGACCAAAAGTGCATGACTCATTTTAACACAATTATAATCAGTTGGAGCAGCTCCTTTACATTCTAAATGTCAGTGCTGTTTTAATTTCTATTCCATAAGGAAATTCCAAGCATACTATTCATAAATAAAGAAGAAAAAAATATGTATTACAGTGTGACAAACAAAATTGTAACTCTTGATGAAAGAGAAGAGTACAGCTGTGCAGAATGAAAGGAAAGCAAACAGAAGGATATCATGTTTATTAATAAGAAAGAGTAGGGGTGCACAGTTTTGCAAGAAAAGAGTGAAATTACTAAACTGAGGACAGCATTCCAAGATTCAATGGTGACCTTAGAATTCATGTGTCACTATAACATATGGAAATGGCTACAAACAATTCACTGGGGACTGCATGACATCAAGCTGTAATGGCTAAAGAGCTATAAAAAAGAAAGTTAGCTAAGCAAAGGACTGTAAAAGCCGCACAAACACCACTTGTTGCGGAGCAGTTTATATTTTCTTACCATTCTACCTCTACTTTCCCACCATACACTGACTGTGACTTGGCTACTGCAAGCTTAGAACAAAACAACTATTACCCTGTACAAACTTTTAGGACTTTTTCATAAATTTGTATGCTCAGAAACCTGACTGAGACCCTGCCTGCACACAGCAAGGAGCTTATTCAGATGAAAATCAAAACGGTTTCTTTATTTGGGTCACTGAGGCATGCAGCACAGGAGGGATGCAGATTACATCCTGCAGACATCTTGCAGTGAAGTTCTTTAGTTTCAGACAGTTCACACCAAAACCCTTATATAAAACTTTATCGTATTTAACCAAAAAGCTAGTCAATGTAAAATACAAATTTGAAGTTGGATTTTTTTCTCCTTAGTTTACATATTTAATAAGCCTAATGGTTGTATTCATCATACTTTAGCGATCCAGAAATAGGGCATGAAGTCTAAGTCGGCCATCCAGGCATCAGTGGAATGGTTCCTTCAAAGGGTGACCCACCTGTCTTCTGCTCCTAATACTGTAGCCTTCTGGAGGTGTCAGTTTTGAAATTCTTCTCTGTGAAAAGCTTTTCTTCAGAACATTTATAAAGTTAAACACTGTAGCTTGGCTGTGATTTAGCATGTCCACCTGTTGACTGCTTGACAAGATGGATGCACAAGAGTTTCAGGTGTAGTTACAAATTTTGAGTCTGGCACCTGGAAATTAACTTTCCAATATGTAGGCTATTAAAAAATGTATCAATTGAATATTCAGAGAGAAAGAACACTGAAAAGATGAGAAAAAACATTATGCTCTGCAATATCAAAAGAATTGTTTTCCTTAGACATTCACAGTTGCATAAGACCTACGCATCTCTTAGCTCCCACTCATTGCAGGGCTTAAGTAGCACCTTGGTCTTCATGCTGACCCCTCCCACAGAGGAATTTCAGTCATAGGCATTATGAGGCCCTGGAAATACAATTTGTAACTGTAGTTGTTATCCATTTTAGAAGGCAAAATTATTTGCAAAAGAAAATGTCATTAAATCCTACTAGTGCTGAGGAAATAAATCACTGCACAGGCACTGTGGGAGCAATACAGATATCCATGGTGCATTCTTATCTCATCTGAGGCAGAAAGAACGTTACCAGTGCTCTGCAACTGCTGTGTATATGGACTTCAGTACACATGGATGTGAAAACTGATAATAATGCTGCCTTTTGTATAAGTGACAGAAATGCATTAGCATGATTAGGGTTACTTAGCAGCCTTATCCATGACAGATTAATCATGCTTTCAGTTATAATTAATAAGTAGGTGACTGATAGGTACGTACAGTACATTTAAAAAAACCCTGTTCATCTCCTACATAGACTTTAAATCTGAAGGGCTGCAAAGAAGTTCTTTTCTGAGAGGCAAGAAAGAGTACAAAGAATAGAGGAAATGGGAAAAACAGTCTCCACAGCAGTAGAAGCATTTTTTTTGGTCCATATCAACTTTTTCTCATTTGGGCAGAATACTTGTGAGCTGATTGCTATCACTACATTGGGCCAACGGGCTTTTAACTAACTTTTAAACTAAATTTTCTGCTGACAACAGCATCTCTTCCAGGCCTTGAGGAGGACACAGAGAGTTATGAGATGGGGGTTTACTGGCAAAGGGTGTAAAAAGACTGTACACCAGCAAACACAGGTCTGTTGGGTCTTGCAAAGGCAGGAAAAGGCTCTGTGTCAAGAAATCAAGAATGGTCCAGGACTTTGAGCATCCACGTAGGACCCAGAAGAGGGATTCCTCACTCCACTGCAAATTTCTTGGGTGAAACTGAGCATGTAGTTTGCTCTCTTGAACTCGCATCTCCTGGGGGTGTGTTTCCCTCCTATTGATTTCAGCAAGACTTTTGAGGAGTTGTTGATCTGAGCTTCAACTAACCCATCTGTAAAGTGGGTGATATTAGATGCCTACGCAACAGGGACACTGTCAGGGCAAATGCATTAACGACTGTGAAATGCTCAGTTACGACCATAATAGGAGTGATAGAAGTAAGGCAATAGATCATTGGAACTGATTTTACATGGAAACATATGGTACAGAGGAGGATAAACAAGTGTATACGGAGTCTGCTGACAGGTGTGAGCCAAATTTTAGGAGCTGCTTTCCAAACTGAGCAACAGTCAGCCTCCCATCTGCTACCCCCTAGCCTTTCCTATCCAGGCCTGATGCACAAAATGAGGGAAAGATGGACGGAGCAGAGGTGTAGCTGAGATCTCTCAGGTGAAAAGCAAAGCATTTACTTATAAATGCTCCCTTTTTTTTAGGCCATTCTCTTTCAGCAATGCAGAAGTATGAAGGTACCCAGGCAACAGCTTTCTTAGCAGTGATAAATCAGGCTCATTGCTTTCTTATTTGCTAGCTTGAAGACCTAGAGATCAGATCTCAGTGCTTGGTAAAAGCAGGTGAACACCCTGAAAATTATTAATTGTTAATTCAATAGCTTAAAAAAAAAAGAAAAAAAAAGATGCAACAAAATATACATTCAGCAAAAATGAGAGATTTTTTAGCTCTGTGAAGCATTTCTCTTAATTGCAAATCTCTTTGCTATTCAGATATGCTCTACAGTCAGCACAACGGAATAACAAGGGAGGAGTCAACCCACTCAAGCTGGAAGGAGCAGCTGCACAAGCAATGAAAGCAAGGGCCCACAGTCCCACTTGAGCTCAAGAGGGTGTTTTCTTTGCTCTGAAAAGCAATAAGTTTGTGATATAGGGGGTTGGACTAGATGACCTTTGAAGGTCCCTTCCAACCCTAACCATTCTATGATTCTATGATTTTATGATATCAATCTCTCTTACATTCTATCTTGGCATTCAGTCAAGTCCATCCATACTCCTCCTGGTTGGGAACAGTTCACCCTACACATCCACAGATTCGATCATTGTTCTTCCTTTGGCATAATACTTGCAGAAAAGCTCAGATACTAGTAAGCTGAAACCTTTACTTAGTGGGTGGACCATTGCAGTCCCACTGCATGGTTGCCTAGTCCTCCTCCCATCTGTTTATATCCATCTGTTGTCCTTTGTCCTATCTCTGTATTATAAGCTCTGCCATTAAGGGACTGTTTAATTGTGCTGGTTTGTGCAGTGCCTGGCATATTCTTAGTCTGACTACGGCTCTCAGGTATCAAAGCACTGTGAGCAACAGGAGGTAGCAATTGCTTCATTTACAATTATACAAAATGGCAATGATGAGACAGCTGGACATCCCTACACTGATCTCATTAATTCGGTTACTCTTTTTCTTGCTATCACACAGGACTAAATTCTTCCATCAAAGTGACAAAACCTGCAGCGGTGGAGGTGCGTGTGTATTTGTGTGTGTGTACATGCACTCTGCTAGAAGTAATCCAAGTCAAGCATAAGGTCGCACAGGGAATGGAGACCCTCTCATTTACAGCCACTTACATACATGCACATTTTCAAGCATGTGCAGGAGGAACTCTCCTACACATCAACTTCAGAGCCCAATGAAAATGCCACAAATTCTGCCTAATCAAGGCAAATGTCTCCATGCTGTTCAGCAACATCAGCTGCCACACACTCCTCTGCAGAATGCTAAAATAACCCCTTCTGCTTCAGTGGCAGGCTGGAGCTGGGAGCTTTAGGAAATGACAGACTCTGGATTATCTGAGGATCAAACAATAAAATGTTCCTTATCACATTGCTTATCAGTAAAATGTTGAACTGAAAAGCATGGATGGAGCAATCTGTTCAAAAATATATTAGAACCCCAAATCTACACACCTTGATTTGCATGCCAGCAATGTCCCACTCCCTAAGCCAATTTTATGGACACTTTCAGTCCCTGTGGACTCAATACACTCACTTTCATGCCAGTTCCTTCTCCTTCCACTCCAAAAAAAAAAAAAAAAAAAAAAAAAAAAAAAAAAAACCAAAAAACCCCAACATTATGTCAAAAGTGATTTTGTTGGAAAATACTTTAACAAGAGGAAATTTTATTTTTCACTCCCAGGAGATGTCAAAATAAAAGCTTCTTATTTTTACTCTGTTTTTGAAACAGAACATTCTCTTAAATGTCACATCAGGTTTTTTAAACCAAAAAATGGCATGAGAAAAACCAAGTTGTTCTCTTGTTTTGAAATGTTGACAGGAAACAAGAACTTTTTTTTTTAGAAGTTAAAAACTTTTTGCTTCAAGAATTTGGAACATTTGGAGTGAAAGCATTCAAAAAGAATCACTAGGAATTCTTGTAAGGCAACACTAGGTTTGCAGACTTGTTGCATACATGAAATAAGATTCAGTCCTTACCCTGAACTGTCTCCAGTGGGAGGCAACATAGACAAAGCATAAGGCCAAGGATGTATCATCCCCATTTGGAATACGGAAACTTAGAGACACCAAAACAAGTGGTGCAAGGACAGCTGAGATGGAGATTGTAATACAATGATGTATCAGCTAATAACAAAGTAGTGTAAAAAAGGGGAATTCACTGCATAAACACTAAATGTATGATTAATTTTCTCTCTTGATATGGGCACAGCAAGACTCATATTGCTTTCTGAGGTATGCTTGCAAAAAATGATGACACAGCCTAAAAGTCGTATTTGTCTGGAGATGAATGAACTATGGCTTGGAGCCGCATGAAATCTGTTAGACAAAGGCAAGGTCAAGAGGCCACCATTAGCAGTATCATTAGCAAGAGGCTACAGTGAGCAAATACCATTAGCAAGCTGGTGGGTGTTACAGTCATTTCTTTTTTAGAATACAGGTCCATAAAATTTAGGTTGCCTTTTGGAACTAAATATCTGGATTATACAATGCTACTATACTAAAAAAAAGAGCCATGTTCATGGTATGGCAGAGATCGGATGAGTGGGACAGTATTGGCGGGGGCTGTATGGTTTCAGTGGGACTGCATGCATATACTGAATGCATGCAAGATGGATAAAGATGGAAAAAACCCCTCTTCAGAAGCAGACAGGGAAGGCAGCAAGAGGCCAAGGACAGCTGGAGAAGCACTTAAATGTGATAATTGTGGAGTAGTAGGACAATATCCAAAGTAGCTCCCATAAACCATTTTATCTGTAGGGCTATGAATAGTGAGGAGCACTGTGTAGGAGATCACCTTGGCCCTCTTGGCCCTCCTGTCCCAGAGAGCTCCCTTGTCCCCTGGCACCTGCGCAAGTGAAGGCATCAGCATTGGAGCTGATGATCTGCTTACAACTTAACTGCCTGTTAACACGTAGGCCTGCATCACAGCCACAGCTGGCAGAGCTGCTGGTTTGTCCCTCTAAGGAAACACACCTTCAGCATTGACTAAGCTGTATTCTTCTCAAGCTACAATGCAGCCATCTCCTTTTGAGCCCCACTTACAGTCAGTAGAGACTATAGTCAGAATTACTGACTAGTGACCAGCTCAGCTGCAAACATCTCTGCCGAGGCACCTTTTAGTCTTTTGATTGGATAAGTCCACTCAAAATATGTCTTTATATCTCTGCACAATACCTAGCACAGAGGGTTCATTTAAACTCGAGTTCAACATCCAACAATACATGCAATGTTCAAGGTTTATGACCCATTACTTGTGTATGTAATAAGATTGAGGCTGGGAAAGTTATAGAATCATAGAATGGTTTGGGTTGGAAGGGACATTTAAAGGTCACTTAGTCCAACTCCCCTGCAAGGAGCAGGGACATCTCCAACCAGATCAGGTTGCTCAGAGCCCCGTCCAACCTGGCCTTGAATGTTTCCAGGGATGGGGCATCCACCACCTCTCTGGGCAACCTGTGCCAAGGTTCCATCACACTCATTGTAAAAAAAATCTTCCTTATGCCTAACCTAAATCTACCCACTTCTAGTTTAAAACCATTATCCCTTGTACTATTACTACGGGCCCTGCTGAAGAGTTTCTCCCCATCTTTCCTTTAGGCCCCCTTTAGGTACTGGAAGGCCACTATAAGGTCTCCCTGGAGCCTCCTCTTCTCCAGGCTGAACAACCCAAACTTCCTCAGCCTGTCCTCATAGGAGAGATGCTCCAGCCCTCTGATCATCTTCGTGGCCTCCTCTGGATCCTCTCCAACTGCTCCACATCCTTCTTATGTTGGGAGCTCCAGAACTGGACACAGTTCTCTCTCCACCTCCAAAGCCCTCAAGGGAATTAATTATATTTTTGCAATGTATCCTGGGTGGTAGTCACCTGTCAGACCTCTTCTCCCTACCTTATATGTATTAGACAGCCCCTGCCAGGAATAGACCCCTGATCAGCATGCACAGTAGGCTCTGTGTCACGGCAGTGAGATAGGCCAGCTCTCACCCTTCTTTGATGCTTAACAAAATCACCCTGTTACCAGTAGCTGCTGTGCTGGAAACCACCTTGTCACAGAAAACAGATCTGTTTTACCAAGAGGGACATCAGAGGAAGAAAATTGCTTTCCAATAGAATATTTCATGCAAGGGTGGGCCAGGAGGGACTTTGGTCACAAGCTTTATTGGCACACACAAACTCCTACAACTAGTATGAGATACAGAGCAGATCACTACCGAAGGGGTGAGAAAACAGAGCATGGAAACTTTTAGAAATGAAAGCAGAGAAGAATTTGTCTCAATTTTGCTTCCCTGTGGGGATGTCTACAAATGTGCAGGAAGACACACGCTCCCTATGTTACCACAAGCCCTTGGATAGCACTGAACCAGAGCTGTTAACCTTCCCCTCTTAACCTCTCAGGCTTAGTAGCAGGTTAACTAGAGCTACTCGGCTTGTTTGATGGAGCTGACTCACTTGAAGTGGGCTCAGTATGTGGGTAGAGTGAGTTCACATCTACTGCGAAATACCACATAAATATATCCATGGAAAACAGAGTGTAAGTGGGAAGGTTGGGGTGTTGCTGAGAAACACAGCTCCCCAGTATCTCTGCTTTGCTATCCCTGTGTCTGGGACTCAAAGGCAAATCACACACCAAGGTACTGGAGCTGGGCTCTAGCATCTATTTTAGTAAGCCTGAGCAGTTCCTGCTACTGCAATTGCAAAGCACCCAAAGGGATGCAGGAACAGCCTTGGAGGGTCACGCCACAGCTCCATCTAACATGTATCATGGCTACAGCGGTGGTCAGAAGAAAAAGCAAAGGAGTATAGGTTTAGAACAACACTCCTCCAGAAGACCTCCTTGCTTTGCCCATTGGATGGAGAGGAGCTGAGTCTATATGGTGCACTTAAGGTTGCATTTGCATCTAAAGTAACCCACACTCTTAAATAAGTCCTCTGGCAACCCACAGATAGACCATACAGAATTGGAGACAGAGATAAATAAGAACAAGAAAGAGGCTCTGGAGATAAATGGTCTTTTTATCGATCAAGCATGTATAAAGCGTATAGTGGTACTGATCCACCTCTCTCTAGGGGAATGGCAAGACGAAGGTTAAACAGACATCTCCTGGATTATATGGGAAATACAGCAGTTGGCAATCTTACCTGCCATGTCACTATTCAGGCTAGATCTTTGTAATTACCTATTCTGCTCTTAAAAATCAATAATATGGAGGTTCAGTCCAAACACTCCCATTTAAAGTGCATGTTTCATATCACTCTTACTGCAAGATTTTAATTCAGCCAACGCAGTTATAGAATAGATCGCTTTGTACGCTACATATTATGCAAGCGATTAGTGGTTTTTAAAAGGAAAGGTTACTTTGCCCTGGAACTTGGCGAGAGCCACATGGTTAGTCTTCACCTATTCTCTTAGCACTGGAGGAGGAGAAAGCTCTGCCTGTGACACAGCTATCAAGACAAGCTCTGATGTAGACAGCTAACATACTGTTGAATTTCCTTCCTGCAGCACTTCTGCAATAATAGCTGCTGTAATTGTTCAAATTGTAAAAAATCACAGGAAAACATGGTACTTTTCTCACCCACGTGTAGCTACCTTCTATTCATCAAAAGAAATTATCACTTTGCGACTGCAGTTGTGGTTTATATATTACATGCCCTTGTGAACCTCAATAATGACAATCTCTCAGTCTCAAAAGAGTTGAATTACAGAGCACAGGAGTGGATTACAAAGAGTCAGTCCAGCTACCTCCAGAGCAGTCCACTTTAACTTGCTTGTTATCTTTCTCTTCAGAGGAAACTAGTTATTAAACTTTGGAGCAGCTGGCATTTGTACTATCTCTTACTTCAAGTTTTTCTGTTAGCTGCAAACCATGGCAAGGATGAACCTGAAAAAGTTAACACAAGATAAACGCTCCAGCAAATTTTAACTTTTTTTTTTTCCATGCAACACATGGTTGCATTTGTATTTCCTTATTTACAAAGCACACAGGACACACCATCATGTCTCATCTGTGTCTTGGGTTTTGCAGCATTGAACAGCATTAGAGACTTAACTCTGAAAGAGAAACAAATATTTGTAGCTAAAAATTGCCCTGGTTGACAGGAAGGGGTTAAACAACACACATGATGTTCCTTGTTCCTATTTTAAGGAACAAGGATTTCTCTCCCACACTTAGGAGAGCCATTGCCGGCTTTCATTGGTGTAAAACAGAGGCTGGCTTGACTAAGAAAAGTGATAGAGTTTAGATGAGATATCTGACTGAATCTCAGCCCAGCTAAGCCTGACTCAAACTCATCATTTCTTTCCAGCAGAGGTGCAGAAAAAGCTTCCTCAGGAGTTAGCTTGCTTTGTCAATAACTGGGTTATGACAAGGCACTATCTAGTTCTATACTAGAGAACACTGACATTCCTCTGCACAGATTCCTACACAATTTCCAACACTCTGCTTCTGCCTTTAGTGTCGTGAGCGATGTGTCATGCTCAGCTTATCCATTACTCCTTTTCCAGTAGGAATAAAGCTTTTTATGTTGCAATCCATCAGCACCCAATCAAACATAAGCTGAGCTCAGCACCTGTTGGTTCAGGCTACCCAGTTTTCCAAGAAGGCAGAAAACAAGGATATTTCTGTGATGTTCATTGACTGGGAAAGTGGGTTACAGGGCTGCCCGGCAAGCTAGGCTTTGAGGTAAGGGAGCTGTGCCCCAGGCTTATACACAATGGGGTCAAAGCCCCAGGCAGCCATATGGGTTCTGTGGGAAGAGTTAGGCATTTCACAGTGGGACTCATGGAAATCGGCACAGAACAGGGGGAATAGAAATGCAGGACTTCCGCAACTCTTTCCGAGAGACGAGTAACATTTGGTCCTACACCTCCAGCAGAAATCTCTGCTCAGGATTGTTTTGTCTGAACCTTCTGCAGGAAGTAGGTGCCTGGGGAGCTTTTTCTCACAATAGAGGTTGGAGGAGCTGCCAGCTTTTTTATTCTAGAAGAGAAACACTTGAAGCACTACCCGATTATTGGAGCAATGATTGGAAGCTGTGTAGCCCTCTGCACTCAAATGAGAATAATAATTCCCATAGCATGCAACTCAAATCCTGGGTTACAACAATTTAAATTTATTTCCATTACAGTCTCCACCCTTGGTACCTTTGGACCAGACCATAGAGTTTAACATTGCAGTGAATTCCTCCCCTTGCTCCTGCTCTGGCTTGGACTTATCCACAGACTGCAGTCCCTTAGGGGTGTACCTGCTTCCAAGTGGAGCCTTGTTTATGAGCCACAGTCTCTTCAGGGGTGTTCCAGCTGTGGCATAGACTTATCCACAGCTGCAGTCACTTTGAGGTGCACCTGTTCCAGTGTGGCCTTATCCAAGGGCCACAATGCCTTCAGAGATGCACGTGCTCTAGTGTGGCCTTATCCACAGCCGTAGACCCTTCAGAAGTAAACCTGCTCCAACATGGACTTACCCATGGCTGCAGCCCCACCAAGGATGTACTTGCTCTGTCATGGGCTTATCCATGGCCACATGCTTTGAGGTGCTCCAGAATGACTTCATGCACAGCCACAGATGCTTTGAGGTGGACTTATACCAATCAAATCTGCTGTTATCTCAAACCCTTTGAGCCCTACACTGGACACCAGAAAGGATTGTTGTGGCTGAACCCCATCAAACAGTTAAGCACCATATAGCTGCTCGCTCACTCCCCCTCAGTGGGATGGAGAAGAGACTATGAAGAGTAAAAGTGAGAAAACTCTTAGGTTGAGATAAAGACAGCTTCAGACAAAGCAAATGCCATGCACGTAAAATAAGAATTCATTCACTACTTCACATCAGCAGGTGGGTATTCAGCCATTTCCCGGAAAGCAGGGCTCTATCACATGTAATGGTTACTTGGGAAGACAAACACCATCCCTCCAAGTGTCCCCTCTTCCTTCTTATATGCTTTATATGCTGAGCATGATGTTATATGATATGAAGATCCCTTTGGTTGGCTGGACTCAGCTGTCCCAGCTCTGTCCCCTCTCAGCTTCTCTTGCACCCTTAGCCTGCTTCTCACCCCCCTCAGGTGGGGTGAGAAGTAGAAAAGGCCCGGACTCTGTGCAAGCACTGCTCAGCAGTAATTAGGCTGAAGACCCTTTCTCTTTCAATAACCCTACAGAGGTGTTGAGAGTATTTTAAAGATAAGGGTGGAAAAACAACCTGATCTGGTTGGACATGTCCCTGCTCATTGCAGGGGGTTTGGACTAGATGGCCTTTAAATGTCCCTTCCATCTCGAACTATTATATGATACTAAATCTTCTAAATCACATTGGTAGACGGAATATTAAAAATATCTCATAACCCCAGCAGCTGCAGTAGTTGAAGCTTTCAACAAAGTAGGACATGGGCAAAGAAAGTGGCATTGGTTATCTCTTAACTGGGATTGGTTGTAGGGACTACACTTTTACCATCTTTCTCCCTCTTGTTTACTTCAGCTGGCATTTTCCAAGCACCCAGTTTGTGCAATGCTATAAATGAGAACAAAGAAAATGGAAGGAAGTACAGATGCTTGTAGTGGGATGGTGTAGCAGAGTAGTGCCAAGATCCTCAAGCACCACATGGCTCTCCAGCTCTGGTGGTACTTTTTAATGGGTGGGAAGGTGTCAGCATGGTGCACATTATTATGCCTTATCCAGAAAACGGTCCTTTAGGAGGCAGCCTGTAGCCAGTGTCAATCTGGCTGAATAAGTACGGGGCTTGATGTCATCTGCACATTGCCCCTCAGTCTTGCAGGTGGTCTAGTGCACTGTGGTCCACAAAAACAATTAACCCTTTGGTTCAGAAGGTGGAGTAAAAGGAAACAGTAAAGTAAGTCAGACCTTTTCTGAAAATGAATATTCATATTTCAGAAACATATAATTGATCTACATAGGAATATATGCTCAAAGAAAAAAATCAGTAGCACAACAATATATGAGGGAACAGCTAAAGCATCCTTTTTTGTCTGTTTTGTACAGGTCTGTTTAAAGTGTTAGAGACTGATAAATCTAGTAGCCCAACAGTGATATGGCTACCATAGTTCCATGTTCTTGGGTCCAGTCAGTAGTGATGAGCATGTATTCCAAATAGGCACACATTCCCACAACAGTTATATCTATACATACGCGTATATACACATGTGCTTGACCAGTTACACAGACCAACACAAGAAATACAGCACTCACAAATTCCAACAGCACCAACAGCCTAATCCTCTTGCCCTCTTTGGCTGACCACGATGAAAGTCTGTTATGGGAAAATACATACACAGATGCACACATGCACAACTAGGTCTCTCTGGTAGTTGGTCCAGGAACTGGCATAGAAGTGACAGTGGCACTGCAAGAGTTTGTGGAAGCAGTGTTGCGCCCAAGGATGCTTGCTGTGTGCTGCAGCTTGGAAGTAATGGTGAAAGCCTGACTGTTCCCCAGCATCTGGAACTGGACACAGAATGAGCACTAGACTGGGCAGTCCTCAGCAGTGATTCAACAGAGGAGGAAACATAACTTCAGAGGCCTTGGATAGGTTTCTCACAATAATTGAGGGCAGCATCTTAATTTTTAATCATACATTTGCATTATGACCAGTGCACTTTGTTTACAACCTGCCCAAGAGTCCCTGTAGTGTCTTTAGCCAGTTTAAAACAAAAAGAAAAAAAATGGCACTGCAATACAACCACATACATTGGCAAACAGTCCAGTGTGTTGACTTCACAACCTCAGCATTAGCAGCTTTTCCAGAACTGAAGCACCAATGTTTCTCCCAAATGCTTGGGATGGGAATTACCTGAGGTGACTTTGAAATACCAGCTGACTAGTGCCAACTTTTAAAGTGATGACTACTGTGTAATCACAGTCCTTGGACTGGCATTTCAGCTTTCCTCAGTTTGTTTCCTTTTCCCTTTCTTTCCAAATGCAAATACATGTTGCTTGCCAGATTTCTTTTATAGAATGTCAGATCCTATGATACTGAAATAAATTCTATAAAGGAGCTCTAAGAAACAATGTTCTGCTTTCCTTCTGCCATAGTCAGCCTGATCCAGCCTCAGTCTCACAACTGTAGATAAGGAATGAAAGTCTGTGTCAAATCTGGCATGACTGATGACATGGCTTCATATTTGAATGTGATAAAGTTATTAGTGGCTTACAAAGTTGCCATCTAGCACCTGAACTGTTAGTACTGTCTGTGTGCAGGTTTAGCATGGATTTATCAGGCTACTGGGAAACAAAGGGCACAGTTTCACTGTTGCTTTAAGGCAGCTTAACCCAGCACATAGGTTAAGAAGAAGAAACAGTCCTGCTCACTAATTAGTGCTAGCCGGAGGTGGTCACCTCTGTTTCTCCCTTGTGCTGATACTCGCCATTATGCCAAAGCATGATGAACTAGGTCAGTGACTTTATCCCACCTCAGCTATCCCAAAATGAGTAAAAACAAATGAGATGTTTGGTTTTAAACCGAATCAGGTCCTTAATCCTGTTATGGCATGGTTGTGCAAATGCTTACGAGGAAAGTGAGGACAAGAAGGTAGGAGGAAAGTGGAACTGTGTCTTCTGTAGTCATACAGACCTAGAGCGACCATGAACCTTCACCATAAGGGGACTGTCATTCTCCCACTTGGGAGACCTGGAGTGTCACACATGTTCCTGGTTGCATGGCAGAGGGATTCATACAGAGGTACTGACCCCTCTTCTGCCCCCTTTCCCTCTCTCCAGCAAGGTAAAACACACCAGATTAAAATTCTAGAAAATCTCCCTGAAGGGCCAGTTGGGTTTGCACTATGTGTCAGTGTCTCTGCAGTAGTTCAATACAAGGAAATCTTTAATAACAGACATTTAAGGTCTGTTTTTTCCTCCTACACTACAATCGGTCCAGTGTAGCTCTGTTCACGACTGCGGAGGCACGCTGTTGGGAAACAGTTCTTGGGAAAGACACTTTTAAAAATCATAAAAAAGTCTACTTTCATTGTTTTTTTCTGCTTTTTCTAGGTTTTAAGACTTCCTTCATGTGAGCAGCCTCTTTTTTCAGAGCACACTACACTATCTGGAACAGTATGAAGTTATCCAGCCTACATACAGCAGTGCTCTTATACTCTGCTTGATATTTCCCACTGGCAGCATAAACCCATTTATTTCTTGACTCATCCTTTCATTAGCTATAATCCCATTGCATATATTATTCATAGAATAATATGAGTTCAGAAATATATATTGGTGGCCTTTTTTTAATCATCCTCAAATCTATCTTATTTTTCCCCCCACTCTTTAATCTAAGGGTTTTTTTCCAAATTAATTTTCCACTGAGGCTCATTTCATTTCACTTTGTATATTCTGGTGTATAGAGCAGAACAAGGGAAATACTCAGGTCTATATATATGCAATTAAATGGAAGTGATACATCCATGTCTTTTATAGATGGCTTTAATTTTCTCTGTAAAAGCACGTTACCAGACTAAAACTCTCTGCGAAAGCAAAGTATATTTCCCTTGAATGAAAATTTAAACTACCAAAGCATCAACATACCAGGTGGGAGTTTTTATTTCTTTTTACCACATACCAGCTCTTTAGATTTATCGGTGCTGGCACACACGAGTATTAAGCTCATTAACTGTTAGAGAGATCTGTATACAGATACATGGCAAAAAAACTTAAATAAAATGGAGACTCCATGCAATGGTATAACCTGACTCCAGGAGGTATCGCAGTCCAGCGCAAAGTGGCCTCATAGTTGGGGTCCCACTCCACCACAGCATGTCTAGTGTGAACTTATGCAAGTCATTTTTATTCTGTGCCTATTTTCTTTAAAGTAAAACGGGGCCTCTAACACTTTCTAAAACTTCTCTAATATGCAGGAAGAATATTCTTTGCCTTTATGGCTTTTTAGGAACCCCTCTGACCAGATAAGCTCCCTTAGCTATTCCTGCATCAAGAATGTGGCTTCTGCCTGAATTAGAAAGTTTAAATGAGAGTGAATTTATTATGTCCCTAGATCAGTTTTTCCAATGTTTAAATACAAACATTGAGCCTTATTTTAGCCTAAATTTGTCTAAATAAAACCCCTTCTACAACACTAAAATTCTATTTCTTACCACAAAAATAATCTTTGCATAGAGTGTTGATCATCATAACCTAGTAATTCTAAAACCTTCAGTATTTACTTTAATAATACACACCCTACAAAATAATTTCTACTTAGAGACTGAGGCTCTTAGAGCTCTAAATGTGAGACAGGGCATCTTTCAAAATTCAAATTATTCTCCTATCCCTTTCAGTTCCTTAGCCTCTTATTTGGGACATGCATTTTGGGCCCTTTGATTTCTTCAAGCAAAGGAAGAAGCTTTCCAGATGGAAATAGTCTTTTCTCTAATCTAGATAGAATTTTTTCTTTTAATCTGCTCAAGGTCTTTAAATAAAAGCTACCTCTTTCAAGTCACTTTTGCTTGCCACCGAAGAAATACAGAGGGCACTAGGACTATCAGGAGACCGATCTCCATTTCATTTAGTTCATGTCCATATTTTAAATTTCTGTTTCTTATGTCCTGATTGCCCGTGACCCTTCTAGTTAAGAGTTGTCACTCTGGAGGATTTATGGTTTCTTCCTTCTAGATCTCAGATTGGATTCTCCCTGTTTCCTTTCCCTGAGTAAAATTCCCAATGACTTTTGATTAGCTCGTCTTCTTTCCTTTATCCTCTTCTTTCCTTTATCCTGCCTTGTCTTCCCTGCCACACCCACATCCCATCTGCTCTCTTCAGCACTGCCAACACGTCCCAAATAATACAAGTCTAGCTGGGATTGCAATGCTGAAAAAGTCTCCATCCCTGGAAAAGTATCACTCCTACCTTATACAAATAACTAATTATCTGCTTGCCCTCTTTGTCTATATACTGAGGAAGAAAGTAACCAACCAGGTTGCTGTAGGAGTCTGACAGATTTCTCTCCCACTAAACTTCTATTCAATACTTTCTTTGCACAGAAGAAAAGTGGAGATTGGATATCACAGAGCCCTGGTTTGATTATTTCGTTGTCTTTTTGTTACATTTGGTGTCATTATGTCAAAAAAGGGAGGAAATGTGGAATAAAAAGGCCCTTCAGATGTCATTTAATTCATAGTCCTACTTTGTCAGGCTCTCAGGGCTGGGGGAGGACACACAGGTTCATACAAGAGAACGTAATAGCAGTGGTTTGCCAAGATAACCAACAATTCCAGGGAGTTCAGGTCTGCTGTTCTGCTGCAATCATGGGTTTTCTACTAGAAACTTTGTCACTTCACGAAGGGATCAGCTACTTACATCAACATTTTGTCTCTCATGCATGTAGATTTAATTCTGCAGATGTAAGCTCTTCCAGCTTGTGGCTACTGAGCAAAGCACAGAAAACAAGTATATATATTTTAAGGTAGTAAAAGGAAATAATTTACAACATGTCTGCTTTCAAGGGAAGAAAATAAAAACTTCTATCAATCAACAGTAACTGGGTCAACATCTGACAATGAAAGTACTCTCTGATGATGGAGTTTCTCTCTGTCACGGAAACCACGTGCCCATTATCAGATAAAGCAATCATTTCTGTAGGCCAAGGCACATGAAAGAATTGTCAGATATCCTTCGTAGCTGTTCAGTTGTGTTCTCTTTGCCTACAGAAAGGATAGCACTGCATGAATGAGAGCACATTTGATGCTAATTGCCTTAAATGTAGCCAAGGATGGAGAATGTGACCTACAAGAGTGGTCCCAGTACTCTGAAACAAAAGACAATGTTATTATTTTCTCCAGATATACATTTTTTTTGGCCCAAGTCTTTTCAGTTAAAAAAATTCCCCAAGGATAGGGGCACTGTGCCAATGCCACTGCCTGGCTGATAGCAAAAGCTACAGACTACGTCAGGATTTGAGTTGTCAAAAATGTATGAGAGGAGCCTCAGTTAACAGCCTCAGTTTGGGAGTCATAAAATGTAACTCTGACATGAAATGGTGCCCAACAAGAACTATTTGTACTTCATAGCAGAGATATAGCTTAAGTCATACACTCTCCATGGATTTTCTCCCCAGCTGGATGCAACTGGGAGGGTTCTTTTTCCACTCACCTGGGAAACCTTCCTTAAAAGGCAAGGGTAAGGTTCCTTCTTTCATAACTTTTCTTTAAAAATATGAGCAAGACAGGGAAATGGCAGTGCCTTCCTTTTAAAAGGAGAAATGCAAACAGATGAGAACGTAAAAAATACTACTGATATATTAAATCTGTCAGTTTTCTCAGGCAAAAGAAGAAAAACATTAAGATCCTCATGAAAATACAGAGCATCATGCATTATCTTGCCAAGGAAAAATGAGTGTTGTGAGCCCATCTTACTGAACAAGCTGGGAACAAGACTTTAAGTGGAAAGAATAAATGCAACTTCATCCAATTGCTTTATTAGCAAGCAGAGTATGATCCTCATCTTTCAAAGTGTCAAAAAAAAAAAAAACAACAACAAAACCATCAAGATAAATTTCTGACAGTAACGGAAAGTGTGACTCTCAAAACTTTAACAGAAGTTTCTGAGATTTCTACAGTGGCATACAGATATGTTAGATGAAACATATCTTGTGCATCAGCACAACTCATCATGTCAGTAATTAGAGATATACGATTACCTCTAGATCTAAGGATCAGCTGCAAGGGCAGACAATTCGGTGTTGTTGCTACTTCTAAGAAAAGCTTGATAGCTAATGTGGGAACTGCACTGCAAATGAAGGAATCCAAAAGTACATATGTTCATTTCCATGGAAATGCTTTGCATTTGCATTCTGCTTGAAAAATTACTGGCCTAAGGATTCTTCTTAAAACTGCTTATGAAACTGCAACATTTAAGTCATTCAGAGAAGATGCTGCATTTCACGGCATGTCATACACAGCTATTTCAGGCAAATGGTGACTTCTACCTCTGAATCGTGTGCTCATCAGCCCTTCAGATATTCAGAATGTGGTTGCTCAGCCTGTTCTAAAAATCAGACCCCAAGAAGTACCCCTGAGCATTCAAAAGTTATGGTATAGATCATTATCACCAGACTTTGAAAACCTGATCCAAGTCCTACCTCTGCCTTCTTAAAAAATGACCATGTTCTCATAACCAAAGTATCTCTGTACCTCTGACAGCCTTGTGCTGCAGAGAAGAGCTACCTCAGCTCCCATCTACAACTACTAGGAAAACAAGGCACTGGCAGTCACGGTGCCTTGCCCAAGACACGAGTAAAAGCCAGGCAGGGAAAGGAATGGAGTCCAACACACATCCCTATTCCCCTCAAGCAAAACCCCTGACATTAGTTTTCCTGGTTTCCTTTACATTCTGGGCCTTTTTTAGTGATTACTGAATTTCTCTATACTGTTCTCTGAAGTTGTAATCTGATTACAGTTTCTGTTCAAACTTTCTTGTGAAAACTGCAGCTGAAGCCTTGATATCATTGTTTAAATTTATCCATCTGAAAGCTTCAGCTGAACGTTATTATTCTGACAAGAGTTTTTCAAGACAGGGCTGATGAAGTTAACTGAAGATGAGAGCCACAAATGAAGATTTTAATCAAGATTAATACCTCCTTTGTTAAGGGTTGATGAGGTGTATGAACATAGTGATGTTTTCATCTATTCAATCTTTTGATCCTAAAAAAAGAACCAAGGCTTTGGCCCTGCCTTTGTTTTGATGAGCGTGAGAGGGCTTTCTTTTGATGGGGTAAGCAGGGTGTTTCTCAACATTTCTGCCCAAAGACAGGAGATAAAATTCTACCGGCAGAATCTCTGGTGGCTCTGCAGAGATCCTGATACTGCTGAGAACTTCAGTTTAGGATCTGTGTTTCTGAGATAACTTGAGTCCCTGAACAGCTGGTTACCAATTACAATTGCAGAGGGAAGTATCTGTCCTCCAGTCAGTGGCCAGTGTCAGGAAGCCAAGATCTCAATTAAAGTATAGTCTACAGGTCTTTCTAGGTGATTTCTGTCCCTCATAACTGATAAATGAATTCAGTGATCCCTCCCTGAGTTTGATGCTGATAATCGTCTCCTACCAAAATCTTCTGATCAAGCATGGGGTCACCTTTCTTCACGTATAAGACACCTGTATCTGCTTCCCCTGCAGCATCTGGCCACCTCCCCTGTTCCAACCCGGCATGTCCAAGTGTCTGCTGACAAGCCAAGGTCACAGTGTAAGCAGCAGGGGATCAGGGAAAGGATTTGAGGATTGAAACAAAGTCAAGAGTTGAGCAGACAAAGCTCAGCCACAAAAGGAGGAGAACTGAGAATGTTTTGGAAGGTTGTTAATTCTGCTTTCGAAACACATCCAGTAGTTTACTTGAAAATGTCAATACAAACTCTTCTCTTCCCAAACTGCAGCCTTTAAGCTTTCTACCTGCAAGTTAAAGAACAGACATACAGCCCGGCACTGACAGACAGCTAATGGGAGAAGCTTTGGTAGAGAAAAATGGAAAGGAGCAGCTGAGGTCAGAGGTGTGGGTAACAGCTGGTATTGGGCTTGCGTGGCAAGGTTTTGGTAGCGAGGGGGCTGCAGGGATGGCTTCTGTGAGAAGATGCCAGACAGACATGCCATTGGCCAAGGTTGAGCCCATCAGCGATGGTGGTAGCACCTCTGGGATAACATATTTAAGAAAGGTTAAAAATAGCTGCACAACAGGAGCTGGGAGACAGAAGTGAGAATATGTAAAACAACTACACAGACACCAAGGTCAGTGAAGAAGCTATGGCGGGAGAAAGAGTCTTTCCTGACAGCTGACCTGCTTTATGTTTTTGGACGCATATAGCTTATCCCATCTTCCTGACGTGTTTCCACCTCCTTGGTGATCTCAAACCAAACATGGTGTAGCCGTACTTTAATGCAGGTGTGAAAGCCCTTGATAAGAAAATAGAGGAAGCGGAACAGGACTGAGCAGCTGGCCACAAGACCATTCGCAACCAGCCATAAGTATTTCTGAGGGTGAGGAGGAAGGACTGAGGTCTTTAATCCTTTTCTCTCTTTCACAATCATGTGAATTACTGAGCACAAATTGCAGTCAGGTCATGGTGAGACAGTGAATTGCATTTACAGAATGTAAAAAGCACATTCAGCCTCTCTGCAGCACTGCAGGCCTTCACTTTGTGTAGACTTGCATAGGAACTCAGCACCGAAGTAGCTCACCCCAGACGATTTGGAAAGCATTACACACACATGAACACAAGTGATTGCATGCCACTTTGTCCTCAGGGTTCACAAAAAAAAAAGCATCAACACTTTTTTTAATCTTCAAGAAGAAAATTTCTGCTGATCTCCACCATTAATTGACATGCTTTTTCCTCTACAGCATTTTTGAGCGATGGTTAAGAAGACACAGGCCCATGCTAGAAGTTTACCCAGCAGCCAACGCACCCATTGGGCACAATCGAGAAAATTACATGGTTCCCTTTATCCCCCTTTATAGAAATGGAGAATTTTTTAAACCGTCAAGAGAGCTGGGGTATGACTATGAGTATCTGCAAGAATCAGGTAACATTACTATTTTGGGTAGATTTATTGCCTATAACCTGAAATATGTCCATAAAATGAGAAGATATTAAAAAATCTTTCAATTCTAGATTTTTCCTTGAATATAGTCCCAAATTGCACCTGCTTCTTTTCACATTTCTGGTCTGATGTAGAGTTATTAGAAAAGTTCCAACCAAAAAATCAGTCACTGACATCAATCCTATCCTATTCTTATCCTATTAAGAGCAGAATCTGACCCAAATGGTCAGCTCATGATCAGAACTTCAGCTCATGATCAGAACTGGGGAGAAGTGCTGGAGACATTCAAGGCCAGGCTGGATGGGGCTCTGAGCGACCTGATCTAGTGGGGGATGTCCCTGCTCCTTGCAGGGGGGTTGGACTAGATGACCTTTGAAGGTCCCTTCCAACCCTAACCATTCTATGATTCTATGATTTTGAGTCTATCATTTGCCCACCTCAGCTGTTACAGTGCAACACAAGTGGGAACCAGTGGGATTTTCAGATTTCTGGACATGATTTAAAGGAGGGCAGATGCAAAGCTCTCTAGTTTACTAATGTAATGGGATCTCTTAAATACACAGATTAAAATTCATCTTGGTACCAAGATCTATGGTACCAAGATGAATTTTATCTTGGTACCAAGATCTTGGTACAAGATCTGTGCAGCACTTAAAACAGTGATCCATTGACTTTGTGCTTGCCTCACACAGAATGCAACTGAGTAATTCATAATGCTCACTTCATTTAATCAAAGTAATTTTGGACTGTTTAGTGACAGTTTTTACTTGCATTGTTTTTCAGTGGTAGTTTTAACTCCAGCATCTTGGCTGTCCTCAGGCCCAAGGAAGACAGAGGCCCTTGGGGCTGTAGCTGCTGGGGAACCTCAGGTAGATCAGGTCTTATGCTCAGAGTAGTGGACCTCGTAGTTTTGCTTAAGTAGTACAGATTTCCTTATTGTCTAAGGGAAGGATTAAATTCTGTTGAAGAGAAAAAGATAAAATGTTGCCTGGAACTGAGAATTGCTCAGATACTTTGGCCCAGTTCTTTATACAACTGGACCATTGGAATGATCAGATCTCTTATGCTGACCACTGCCAAAAGCTACCCGGGATGTGGGATGTAGTTATCCTTTCAAAGCCTTGGCCACTGAACAGGTAGGTTACCGGGCATGTTTGCTTTTCCTGTTTAAGGCAGAAAACTTTCTGTGAATGTGTCTTTTCAATTAAAAGGCAATTAAGAGCTGAAAGTCCAATTATTATATAGCAAAGCACCAGGGACATTTTAGTGATGCTAGCATTCTTCTAGCTTGCTTTTTGTCTTTATCAAAACAATATTAGCTCTCAGGGCATCCCTGCTTTTCTGACAGTGTTTGCTTAGTAATGGGGATGTATGGTTTCTGCATACTCGATAAACTGTCCAATCACGCATTTATCTTGTTCGTTCACTTCTTGAGTAAAATCTAGCTTGTGATTTAAAGTCATCCAGAAAACATGTTTTTGACCATTTTATGTGCAATGAAAGAAATCTGCAACTCTCCTGTACAATTTTTAAGACTGTTTTAGTACTACAAGCCAGGGACAGAAGTCAATATTTCTCCTAACATGCCATAAACAATTTGGTCAATCCCAAGTATTCAGACTGAAAATAATCTAATAAATGCTTCAAATATAATATCAAAATTATTATTTTGGTCTTATTAGTAGTATTTTTGTATTTTTATTCTTGCTACCATAATTAATTCCTGAACAAGACCAGAAATATTTATACATATTTTTTTATGAAAGCCACTATTTTCCTAAAACCACATTATTCCTAAAATTGTACCACTAAAAAAAGTGCCAAATATCATGACTTTCAGAAGCACTGAGTCCTAAGTTAGTATTGCAAAAGGAAGCAAATGGTAAACAATCTACCATTTAACAATTAACTTCTGTTAGAGACCTCCTGGTCTCTTCCCTTTTCCCAGGGGAGCACATGGTCCTCACAGAATGAAATTCTTATTAAATTCTGCCCATGTTTTTAACACAGAGGTAAGGAAAGTAGTTCCTTAATTATTTTTAAAGATCAACACAAGAAGTGAAATTCAGCCTCATTCAGCCCAGATAATCCTCGGACGTCACTCAACCCCTTTTTAATCTCACTGAGAAGAAGAGAGCTTAAACCATTTCTTATTTGAAGGGAAGACCTGGTCACAAATAGAAAATGGGTTGGAATCTCAAAATGCCGATACGGATTTTTCTCAGTACTCAGTGTTTTAACCCAGACTTTTCTCCAGAGAAGAATGCTGGATTCCTGTTCAGAGGAATATAGGAGTAAACAGGAACTTCTCCAGATCTTCCAGACGAGGAGGAAGAGGAAAGGCAAAGGAAGAGGACAGGACAGAGTGAGGAATAAGCCGGGTCTTGTTTGCTTTTAAAGGAAGTAGCTGGAGGAAAGCATCAAGGGCAGCAGTTCTGCATTACAGCACCAGCGACTTGGTAGAGATGAAGCAGGGCTACACAGAGTATAATGAAGCTGGTTACAAGAAATACAAAATTGGAAAGAATCCAATGACAAAGTGGCATTTTAATGCTAAATTATATTGTTACTGTTCCCCTGAGGAAAAGCTGATGCCTGGAATCCTGCTTTCCACTGAAAAGCAAATCAGTGTGTGACAGTATGTGGTTATTTTAATTGCAGCTTCATTTATTTTTATACATATGACAGCCCTGAAGCAGAAACGGTCACAAACAGTGCGCATGGAAATCCATCCCTCAGGAATCGAAGACACATGTCAGAGGGTAGTTACTGGGGAGCTGATCTGAGCCGAAACCAGAACAGACACCCAGCTTTCCTTGACACGAGAACTGTGAACTGTAAAACTACCGCAACTGGCACAGCTTGCTGAAAACGAACAGTTGTTAGCATCAATAAAAAACATTTGGAAGACTAACGGCACCACCTAGCAATAGCTGTCAAAACAATTTTCTATGGCAAGAGCTATTCCAAGCACTCACATTTCAGAGCCTGGACTAAGTCTTTTCTATTTTTTTTTTCCCCTTCTAGAAATAGGAACAGATAAATTCGTAGATACAGCCTTGACTTTTCCCCAGAAAATCTCCCTCTCTCAGTGGGAACAATTTGATGACCACTATGTGTGCAGCCAGGTGATTCACATTTTTTTTTGGAAAAGCAGGCAGCTACCCAATTATAAACCCAGGAATCTAACTGTCAGTTGCAATTTTTGGACACCTTAACTAAGGATCTTTGACACTCAGGGCAAGCAGAGGATAAGAGCGTTGTGATTACAGCATAGAAGGCCAGGTTGCTCATGGATGTGTTGCAGGAGGATAGCTCAGATCCAGAGTCTGACTCCAGCTCATTTCTATTTCTGGCTCTTCAGCAATTTGCTTGCAAAATCACATTCAGGCGAATAGAAAATATATCAGCTGGCAAATGTGGTACCACCATGGAGGGACTCTGCTGGGTCTCCCACCTCAAAAGCAATGTGGCACACATTCTTGGCCACAATGTGAAAGGGTGATGTTATGCATGTAACAGTCTATGATAAAACAGTGATATGCACAGTAATATGTGGATGGCAGGACAATAGAAAGCAATTAAAGGTGACAATACTTGAGAAATGCTGGCTTGGGAAGTGGTTTACATTTCTGAGTTAAATAAAAGATGAGACGAGAGCACTTTGGCCCTGGGTTTTCTTCAGGCAGACATAAGGAGGTGTCACTTTAAATTAATTAAAACAGGAGGAGAGAACCAAAGAAAACAGGATGTAAAAATATATTGCTCAGAAAAAAAAAGAGAATGAGTAGATATTTTGATAGTTATATAATGATGCTTAATGGAGGAATAGAAATATGGATTTTAAAACTGTTTTATTGGAAACTATCTTTTGGTGAGGTATTAACCAGCTAGTAGCATATAGTGTGGTGATATGAAGTATCCTATAGCCAGATCTCACCTCTTTTTTTGAGAAATTCATATAAGTAAACTGTGAAAGAGTGCTTATGAAGTGCAAGTGTTAGCTGAAGTTGTAAAACAAAAAGTAAACAGTATTGCTCTATAAATGCACTCAGGAATATTTGATTTATCTCCTCTCAATATTCCAAAGTAATCAATTTTTGATAGTAATCTACTCTGCAGATGTGCCATCATTGCCAGTGGGTGGGCAGGACTCCACAGCAATGTAACTATGCAGAAATAACAGGAGGATAACCTCTGACCATCTTCAGTACTGAAAAATGAATTATAAAGCTGTTGTCAGCTGTGCAGAAATGGTCCGAGTCTCACTGTTTCTAGAGGCAGCCATATGAAGAAGGCTGTGTCACAGTTTCCTGATTTACCCACCACGGGCTGAAGGCAGAACTGAAAGGGAGCAGTTTCAGTTTATACCATTAGACACTGTACCTCTGCCATAAACAACCCACTACCACCCATTGCATAGCACCTCTCGCAGTCCAAAGACAGTGGACTGTGAGTGACGGTCTTCTCCAGACTTTCTCGTATTGTTGGCAGAAGACAACATTACAAAAGACTTTCCAAGCTGTAATAATGAGGAGAGACTGATGAAATCTGTGGGAGCTGTGAACTTTCCATCACTGCAAAGACAAGTGATCCTGCCTTAAGACAGGAGAGACTCCATAACTTGAATTTCTCCAACCTCATCTTCCTAGTTTTGACTGTGGAAGTCTCATTGATATTTCCTTTGACCACCCAGAGGGGCACAATCAGTGAACCATACACACAAGAAATGACAGAAACCAAACAGGAAGAACTTGCTCACCAGGATAAGAAAAAAATTGCAAGCTTGGTCTAATAAGATATGTTTGTGCTGCCTCAAGGTTTTCTTTAAAACCTAATGCCCATTAACTACCCATGTTAGGAGTAGAAAAGCGTGTCAAATGGAGTAGAAGACTGCAAACATATCAGTGGGACTATGGCAACAGACAAATGATAGAAAATCAGTTTTGTTTATTTCTTGGTTTTACAAAGTTTTCATTTCTGATTTGTGGAATTAACCCTGGAAAGACTTTGCCATCCTGTAGTTTCCATAGAAGGGACATCTAAAATATATAAATATTCTTTCCAAAAATAATTAAATATTAGGGGAGTTTTTTCATCCTTGAGATCTATTATATGAAGAAAGTAGTTTGACATTATCACAAGAAGAATCACAGGATGACCAATAATAGATTGACCGTAGCACGTTTTTTCTTCAAACGTCATGGAAAGTCCACATTATTACCTTTAATATAGGAGACACACATTACTTCACCTTAAAATTACACTGTTGTGGCTTCCTGCCCTCTCAATGACATCCAGCAACCCACACAAAACTGACTGCCTGGTATTTTTAAATTACATTTTAAAAAGAACACTTGGATGTATTAAGAGTAAGAAATGATTTGTTGCTGCTACCTAGAGCTAACGCTGTCTTCGAGAAGAAAGAGTATGTCAAGAGTTGAGTGCTAAGACCATGGCTGAGGTTAATCACTGCTATTTTCCTATCAGAAAGAGCAAGATGAGGAGATATTGTTGGTATTAGTCACTAATAGGAGGATAGACACCAAGCACCAGCCCAACCTGGCTTCCTGTTTCTTTGTCATGAACCTATTGACTGAAAGGGCAGTTTTAATCGATGTTCATGGCAGCTTCCAGGGAGGATTATCATTTGACTCTAAACACTGGTATAAAAGGAATGGAATCAGCATTGGCTAATATCTCCCACAAAACAGCTATGTGTCGTGCCTGCCTTCCCACTCCCTTGACACTTTTCCTGGGTAATTATCAGCTAACACAGTTGCTACACTCTTGCATCTTGCACAGTTAGAGATTAAAGAATTATCAATTATGGAATACTTGAAATCCCACTTTGCAGGATTTTGGCTGGAGAGTCAGCCCCATCGTGGGTTTACTGTTGTGACAGAGTCACAGATTAACAGATTATGGGATGCTCCATCCTCTGATACCCAACAGTTGCCATGGCAACTTTATGATAGCGATGCCAAACACCTTTTGTGCGGAAAAAAAAAAAACAGGCAGTAGATGCCAGGAGGTGGCTTTTGGCTGTGAGCTAATTACAGAAACTATACCAACTGAGGCTGAAAGCAAGAGAAGGACATGTTTGACTGATTACCAGGATATAATAAAATAGATTAATCCCTTCTGAAAGGGCCTGCCGTGAGATGTGACATCGCATCATCTCAAAGTCATGTTATGTTTTGTTGGGAAGAAGATAGCTCAGGCCTCCAACTAATATTGATGGAAGAGAGAAATGGTTCAAGGACAAAGTACAAATTTAAGACATTACTTCGAAAAGCTTCATATCCCAGATAAATTCTGCAAGGAAGAGAATTTTGTGATAATTCTCTTTTTCTGTACCATTAAAACAGTATCAAGTTCCTGTTATGTATCAATTTTCTCTTACAATATGCATCCTCCAGTTTAAACAGCCAGATTGTTTCTAAGTTAGACATGTTTGCAATATAAACATAAAAGACTTGATTTAAAAAATATTTGAGTTACAAAGTCAAGCACACAAAGTTAAGAAATGCCAGCATTAAAGTTGTCTGTATAGCCATAATTCACCCTCCACCTCTAAATGTAGGTATTATCTTTGTCACACCATTTTTTCCCCAGACCCCCACCTCATTCACTACACAGCATAGACAGAACTCATTAAGAATCAGATATCCAATCCTTTTCACTTCTGATTTTCGTTTTCTCAGTTAAGCAGTGTGTAGCCTAATGCATGATTTATTGCACACTTTTAAGATGCTATCCTAAAGATGTTTCCTCTAACACTTTTCTTTAGTGCTGATCACTATAGCAGCTGAGTCTTGCAGAAATATTAATTTATATTCACAATACAAAGGATTCAGTGAACGGTATGTACTGTCCTCGTCTGACAGATGAGAAATGAAGGATTAAAGAGATAATGTACCTCATATCCAGAGGCTTGTGGGGTTCACTCTGAAACATCAAGAACCTATTTTTTTAAAAAAAATCTTATTGTTATATAGCATTTATATGTCTAACGAGGTCAGAAGCAGAAGGCTGAACAGGCAGACTCTCGCAGATACAGTCTCAGAATACAAAGTTGGATTAACTGGAAAACAAGAACCAGAGAAAAAGCAACCAAACATTCCCCAAAGTGAAGCTTAGCTGTAGGGACAAACGAACTATATTCAGCCTAAACTAAGCCTAAATTGGAATTACATCTTGGAAAGTGATTCAGATATTAACCTCTGAGGATAGCTTAACCTTAAAGGTGCTGCAAACCAAAAGCATCTTTTCGTAGCACACTGCACATAACAGGGTACACTTAGAAGCACCATGATCCAAGAAGATATATGAGATTACTTTTCTGGGCACCAGGGAAAATACAAGATGGCAGGAAGACATTTATAGTATTTGTGGGGGTACACTACACTAAATATGGTTGGGTACATCTAAATCAGACCAGATGCAAGAACATTATTCAAAACATAAACCATCATAGGGGGTGCCAGAGAAGTTGCCCAGAAAGGTGCTTTTTTCCCCCCAATAGCTAGTTATTACAGCTAATAATAGTAATTACAGCTAGTAATTGGGTGATGTGGATTCCAAATTATCCTTGGCCCAAGGGGATAGGTATTCCCATTTCTCAAATTCAAGCCCAAAGGTGGTTGGGTGCATTGTGAATAGGTCACTTTCCAACCTCTATTGTGAATGAGAGCTTTGTATGGCAGGGCTTTCATAACTCATTAAGCCATAGTGAGAAAAACAGACACAGACACACACATTCATACTACAAAGCAAGAAGGCAGCTGATTATCTAACCAGTGAGAAGCTGCCCTGGATTCACCAAAGAAAGAGGATTTCTTCTGCAGAGAGTGACCAGTTATCTACTGTGTCTCCCCACACAAGAACTATCAAATAAAATGAGCAGGTTCAAAATTAGTGAAAATGATATTTTTTTCTCCTATTCAATATGTAGTTAAGGCAGGGATCTCCTTACTGCAAGAAGTTGTGATAAAAGTTCAAAGAGCAGATGGAACACCTGAGGGAAGGAATAAAGCTCCAATGACTATTAGATACAGGAACATCACATCTGGTTCAGGAAATCCCTGAGCTGCAAATTATTGGAGGCTGGAAAAGTATTATATGAAAGGATTGTAATAGGCTTGACCTGTTAAACTCTTCCTAGTGCTCTGCTTCCGTTATTGTTGCCAACAGGATGCTGAGCTAGCAGGACCTTTGGCCTTAGTGTATCAAACTTCTTGAGTTATAGTTTTACAGTTTTGACAAAACCATAAAGAGCGCTGAGGACAGTGAACTCTATTCCTTCCTTTAATACAAAGACTGAGAAACAGACTATAAGGACTAAAGAGATTTGTTTAAAACTATTTGTGTCCTTCAGACAATTTTTACCAATGTAGTCTCCTTTTTTCACTCAGTCTTCCAGTATGATCTGTTGTACAACTTCTATAAACTGACAGTACATTGTGTCATGCAAAAGTCCTTTCTTTTTCTGGGTTTTTTTTTTTTTTTCCCCACAGCTGAGTCTTTCCATGAGTTTTTAATACCCTACCTTGAGCAAGCCCGTCAGATCTGGCCTTGGTTGGTTGGAGCAGCTGTGATTGGAGGCATCATTACTGCTCTACTCACCGGGCTCATCCTGGCCTGTCGGAAGAAGAGAAGAGGAACTTCTTCAGAGATACAACCCTTGCTCACAGAAAGTGAAGATTACAACAATATATCTTATCAGTCCAATTTCTAGAAGCCTCCAGTAATTCACTGATGCTACAAAGGTGCTAATCAAGCACGCAGTGTTTGATTCATGTTTACGAACACCTTGTTGAGGTGTGCTGCATAAGCAGTCTTGCTCCTCAAGCCTCTTGTAACCCCCAATGTTGTAGTAGCTTATCAGACCCACTCCTACAAAAATCTCCCAGATCCAACATAAGTTACCACTCCACCTAAAGAATACCATGTATTTCCTATGCTTGATTAAATAACGCTTCTATGAAACCAGACCAACTCGTGTGTCAGTGGCTTTAGTGTATAATTCTCTGCTCTTTTATCCACTTTTTTTACAAGTGTAGGCTCCAGTCCCACAGCCCAATCCATATGTTTGGTGTATGGATTTAGTGAGAGGTGCTACATTCACTCTGCGTTTGAATGTAAGAGCAGAAGGAGCCCTTTAGTTTAGTGAGCAAAATATGTGGTGTCTCTGAGCAGAGTGAATGACCCGTAAACACATTTTTCTTCTACAACAGAAATATTTTCCTTGCAACTTCTGTAATGTCCTGTTTGTCCTTGATTCAATGCCATCAGCAGCAGAAAGTGGGCCCTCAGAAACCACTTCTCACTTGTCTCAAATGCTCCAGTTAGTCGTATTCTATATAATTTTGCATTTGTCTGGGGAGCTGAGATGTTTTTAGGAGATGAAATCTAGTCTCACTGGGTCCACCTCTGTTCAGTTTGACTTAATGATTGCTCATATTATGGTTGACTTTTTGTGTCTCAGTATGCATAGGATAATGAGAAATAAAAACAAATCTTAAAACACCTTCCCCTCACTCCTCCCTTTTTCCTGGGCTCAATTTCATTCCCGATTTCTCTACCTCCTCCTCCTCGGAGCAGTGCAGGGGGACAAGGAATGGGGGTTGTGGTCAGTTCATCATGTCTCTGCCGCTCCTCCCTCCTCACATGCTTCCCCTTCCATGGAGTGCAGTCCCTCAGGAATAGACTGCTCCAGCGTGGGTCCCCCATGGGGGTCACAAGTCCCGCCAGCAAACCTACTCCAGCGTGAGCTCCACTCTCCATGGGGCCACAGCTTCTGTCAGGAGCCTGCCCCAGCGTGGGCTTCCCAGGAGGCCACAGCCTCCTTTGGGCATCCGCCTGCCCCGGCGTGGGGGCCTCCACGGGCTGCAGGTGGATCTCTGCTCCTCCATGGGCCTCCATGGGCTGCAGGGGAATCTTGGCCAGGAGCAGCATTACTGCTCCCCCTCCTTCTTCACTGACCTTGACATCTGCAGAGTTGCTCCTCTCACATATTCTCACTCCTCTCCTGTACATATTTTTTTTCCTCCTCCTTAAATCTGTTATCCCAGAGGCACTACCACCATTGCTGATGGGCTCAGCCTTGGCCAGTGGCGAGTCCATCTTGGAGCCAGCCGGTATTGGCTCTACAGGACATAGAGGAAACTTCTGGGATCTTTTCACAGAAACCACCCCTGCAGCCCCCCGCTACCAAAACCTTGCCATGCAAACCCAGTACACAAGGTATTTAATTACACGATGAACATTAAATAAAAAGAATCACTCCTTTTTTTCAGATGGTAACTCCAACTGGCTTTTGATAGTTCCAAAGCTCATCTCGAGCCAAAAGCATAGGTGGCTGAGCTGCAGGAGGCAGTCAGGAGACTCCGGGACATCAGGGAGGCCGAGAGGGAGCTGGATGCTTGGTTCCAGGCACAGTCTGCACCGGAACCGCAGCACCCAGCCAACCAATCCAAACCCCCCCCACCGACACACGATGAAAACAAGCAGGCAGAAGACACCAACGAATGGAAAGCTGCGAGGACAAGGCGCAGCAGGAGGAAGAAGAAGCTTCTGCAGACCCCCGAGGTGCCCCTGCAGAACCGCTTTGCCGCTCTGCAGGCCGAAGAAGTAAGACCCAGCACCTCGGGGGAGGCACTGGAGCCGTGCGAAGTAGCCCAACCGGCTCGTGTGGTAACCAGTGCTACCAAGAAAAAGAGACGCGTGGTAGTAGTGGGTGACTCTCTCCTGAGAGGCACAGAGGCACCCATCTGCCGCCCTGATGCGCTCGCTCAGGAGGTGTGCTGTCTCCCAGGGGATCATATCAGGGAAGTCACCATGAGAATACCTAGCCTCATACGGCCCACCGACTACTACCCGCTACTGGTGTTTCATGTGGGGGCCAGTGACACAGCCAGCAGCAGCCTCAGAAACATCAAAAGGGATTTCAGGGCCCTGGGTGCAGCAGTCAAGGGCTCGGGGGCACAGGTGGTGTTCTCATCAATCCTCCCAGTCAAAGGGCAGGGGCCCGAAAGGGCCAGACGTATCCAGCAGGTCAACACGTGGCTCAGGGAGTGGTGCTACAGCCAGGGCTTTGGGTATGTCGACCACGGGGCGTGCTTTCAGAAGCCCAGGCTGCTCGGGGTGGATGGCGTGCACCTAACCGTGAGGGGGAGGAGTGTCCTTGGCCAGAGGCTTGCCAGCCTTGTCCGGAGGGCTTTAAACTAGTGTCGCTGGGGGAGGGGGAGCACAGTTCAGCCCACGGCTGTCAGCATGGCGCCAGTGCCAGCACCGAGTGCCCAGACGCTGGGGAAGGATCGCAGGTAAGTGCAAATGAACCTAAACTGCGGTCCAGAACAACGCCTGTTGCTCCAGCCAACAAGTCGGCCTTGCTCGGGGCCCAGCTGAGGTGTCTATACACCAATGCACGCAGCATGGGGAACAAACAGGAAGAACTGGAGGTGCGTGCACACGAGCAGGGCTACGACCTTGTTGGCATCACGGAGACGTGGTGGGACGACTCCTACGACTGGAGCG
>JAAGAY010139713.1:0-58476 GCA_011801015.1 Ardeotis arabs
TTTTTCCTTTTTTTTTTTTTTCTGGCGTCGCCCGGGCTGAAGTCGTCGGTAGCTGCTCGCTCTGCTGCAGTCAGATGCAGCCACATTGTTTAGGAAAAAAAAAAAAAAAATAAAATCTTAGAAAGTCTGCCTGTCGCTACTCGAGCCAAGGAATTGCTCGCACTGCTCTGCCCCGGGGAGCTGGGACGGCTCGGAGAAACCCATAACGCGCTGCGGCTATTTTAGCCTCTGGGTGACACCGCTCAATAGCGTCGAAGCATAAAACCAAAAAAAAAACCCCAAAAATCCCAAAAAAACAAAAAGCTGTTTGTGTGATTCCGGAGAGACGGAGCGGGTGGGAGGATGCGCTGCTGCCTGCGCCGCTCCTGCCCTCGCCCCGGGCTGGGTGCTCGGTGGGGTTCGCCTGGGCTGGTGGGTGACGGCCGGGATGTGAGCGGGGCCGGGGTGTTGCCACCCGTGTACCGGCTGCTTCTCCAGGGTGGGTTTCATGGGATGTAGACCATGGGTTTGGGATCTGGGTGGGCAGCGATGCTCCTGGGAGGCTTCCTGGGAGATGCTTTGGCTTCGTGTTGGTGTCCATCCCCTAGAAACACCCCAGGGGTGGCCCTGGATGTTGGCCAGAGCCCTCAGCTCCGTCTCTTCTCCCCATTTCTTTTTCAACATGGCTGCAGAGGAGCTCCCTCTCCCAGGGACTCCCATGGTCCATTGGTGGGCTCATGAAGGCTTCTCTTTTCCAGGTCTACCCTTCCACGGAGAGCGCGTCACCCCGCACTGGCTCCTTGGGGGCCGGAGCAGACGAGCCGTCAGCCTGGATGAAAAGGTAAGGCCGGAGACGGTTCCTCTCCCTTGCACCGCATGGCCAGGTCCTGCAGCTGGAGCTCTTCGTGGTGGGACTCGGGTGGAGATGTTGAGTTTGCAGGACCCATGAGCAGGATGTTGAGTTTGCAGGACCCATCAGCAAGAGGTTGAGTTTGCAGGACCCGTCACCCTCTTCAGGTGACGAACCGGGAAAGCAGAGGGTTCAACAGGGAGTTGATTAAGTGTGGCCCTAAATATTGGGCAGTAGGAAGGGTGGCCAAGAGCTACAGGGTGAGTGGACAGGAGTTGGGGAGTTTGGAGAGAGGAGATGGAGGTAAATCTGACAGACTGGTGGTTTGGCCAGGACAGACAGACCAACAGTGTTTGCTAGCGGGAAAGTGCTGCGGGATTTCGGAGCAATATCCTCGGGAAGGCTGCAGAGAAGCCAGGCATGGGTTGCCTGGAGGAGAGGACATCTCTTCCCAGGGCTGCTGTACTGCCCGTCACGCCCTCCCCGCCGCCCCTGCTGTCTCCAAATCCACTTTATGTGAAGCTTGTGGTGACCCTGTCCCAGGTTTGGCCCCTTGCCCGACTCTGGGGTCGACCGGCTCCGCAGCTGCCCATCGGCCGCAGCAGCTGGTCCTTGTACCCGGCAGCTGGGAGGGTCTGGAGGGCTGTGGGCTCCTTCGGGGTGGATCAAATCGCTTCCCAAGCGCCAATGTGGATGGTTGTGGGAAAGCGTTGTGTTTCGGGGCTGAGCAGATTTGCTGCTGGGAAGTGACCTGATCTGGTGGCATGTCCCTGGAGCAGGAGGTGAGGACGCAGCGTTGAAACCACCTGAGATGCCTCCAAGTGAGACCTCCTGGTTCCAGGCAGGAGATCACAAGAAAGGCGTCAGCTACGCTTCCTGGCAGCGAAGCGGAGAGGGGCGTCGTGCTGCCCTGCCTCCTCCGAGGGGCTGGGCGATGCCTTTTCCTGGGAGAACTGGGAGCATCGCTCCCATCCATGCTGGCTGCTGGGAATCGTGATTGTCTGGTAGCTGAAACAGCCCGGCGCATCGGGGCTGCGGTCAGCCTGCAGAAATGTCCCCTCCCACCCTAGCAGCCCCGGATGGGTCTATATTTAGGTTGGAGGGCGCTTGAGACGGGAGGTTTATTTCGGGAAGTTTATTTCTTCTCTCACTAACGCCCCGCTGCCCAAAATTGCGCTGGGTGGGCGCAAATCGCTGGCACGCAGGGAGTTTTGGGAATCACTGGGGGACCCCGGGGCTGGGACGGCCACCAGCCGGGCCCGGGGTGGTTGGGCAGCTCCTGGCGTGTTTCCTGGCATCTGCTTTGCCTCCGCTGGCTCCAGCCAGCCCCAAACAAGGAGGCTCCTGTTCCTTGGAAGAGGGAGAAGGAGGGGAGAGGGAGGGTGGTCGCAGCCAGCAGCGGGGAGGCTTCGCGGGGGAAGGATGGTGGCAACCAGACAAAGGACGGAGTCACGGACGGAGCCCCACGCCGGCCCTTTTTGCCCCGCTACCGCTGGTGTGTGTATTTTTAGGACCAATTTAGCCCGCCCTGCCTCCTCCTGCCCTCCAGCAAAGATCCTGGAAAGAAATCCCGGCTGCGGGATTGCCGCCCGCCTGCTCTGTTCGTCCTGGCGTGGCCGGCTTTCCAGGCCGGAGGCTGCGAGGAGACGACATCGGAGTGTGTGGGATGATGGGTTCAAGGGTGGTGACCGCCCCCAGGCTCCGCCGTCCCTTCCCCGGGGGGCTGCTTCTCCATGGGTGGGACGCTGCGGGGCGGTGACGCGGTCCCCGGAGAGGGGACGTGGCCGCGTCTCCTTTCCCTGCTCCCAGAGGAGCGAGGTCGAGCCAGCGGGAGGAGGAGGAGGATGGTGGTGGTGGCCCTGTGGTCCCGCTGTGTGCGGGCTGGCACGGTGCTGGAGGGGCCAGACTCTGCCTCCCCCGCTCTTCGACGCCCTCCTCTCTCCTATTGTTCGGGGCTGAACTCCGACGGCTCCCGGCACACATGGAAGCGATTTTGGAGAGGCCGGGGAGGAGGTCGTGGGGACCCTGATTGCAAACAGCTCTCTCATCTCCCCTGGCTTGGGGTGGGATCTTGCCCCGCTGCTGCTGGCCTCCTCCTCTTCCTCGTCCTCCTCCTCTTCCCGCTCACTTGGGGCACAGAGCGAAGGCTGCCAAAGCTGACCGTGAGCTTTTCCAGCCCTTCCGAGCTGGAAGTGGAGGTTGTACCCAGCATCCTGGCCCAAGTCTCCCACCAGTATCCAGCCCTGAGGTGTGGGAGTCCCGTGTCCCCACCGTGGGGACCCACCTAGCCCCTCGTGCTGCCAGTGGTGCTCGCTGCCTTATTTCTTTTCCTTTATAATTGATTTTTCCCAAGCGTGGTTTCCTCCTGGGATGGTTTTAAACTGAAAGAGAGTAGGTTTAGATTGGGTATGAGGAAGAAATATTTTACGCTGAGGGTGGTGGAGCACTGGCCCAGGTTGCCCAGAGAGGTGGTGGATGCCCCATCCCTGGAAACATTCCAGGCCAGGTTGGCCGGGGCTCTGAGCAACCTGATGTGGTTGGAGATCTCCCTGCTCCTTGCAGGGGGGTTGGACTGGATGACCTTTGAAGGTCCCTTCCAACCCAAACCAGTCTGCGATTCTGTGGTTCTACAAGTCACGAGGGCTGAGGAACACCCAGGCAGAAGATCCCCTCAGCCTCCCTCTGGGTCTCTCCTGGCACCCCGTCCCTGTACGGGAACGCAACTTGGCACCAGCGGAGCATCCTTCCACCCACCACTACCCCTCACACCTCAGGATCGTCTGCTGCAGCCAGTGTCAACCTGTCCTGGGGGTGGGATGTGGCTGTCACCACCCTGACATGGTCCCTGAGCCAACTTTGCTTCGAAACAGCCAAAATCCTGCCTCTGCCTCCAAGGCCTGGATTATCTGGGTGTCCCTGACTTGCCTGGAGCTGGATGCTCCCAAGATGTTTTTCCGGTGAGAAGCTGGAGTGAGAGGCTTGGCCTTGAGGCCTCGCATCCCGATCCCGGTGTGCGTTGAGGCCAAGCTGTGCTTTTCAAACCCCAGCTCTGCTGCTGGGATCCAGCTGCCTGGGGAGGACCTGGCTTGGCCGCGACGCTCCAGCTGCAAAATCCATCGCCGAATCCTCTACGGAGCATCTCCCGCTAACTCCACACCACAACTTCCTCCTTACGTCCAGGCTTCCGTGCGCTTGCTTCGGAAATCGGGGCTTGTGGGACCTGCCCGAGCAGATGGTTGGGTTCTGATTTGAAGGCGGCTTTTGGATTTTGGCTTGACCGGTGGTTTCCCAAGGAGCTCGGAGCTCTCTGCACCCGCTCCCAGGCGGAGGAGGGAGCATGGGTGAGGAGGATGGGTTTTCTGGGTGCTCATGGGCTGGGATCTGGCCAGGGCAGATTCATCCCAGCTGCTCTTTGCCTCTCCCAGCACAGCCCCTGATGGGACTGGCTTTGCTGGGATGTCCTGGAGAGGGGCCACCACCTCCAGATCCAGCCAGGGCCGAGGGAAGGTGGTTCCTGCAGCCTGTGACGGGGACCGGTGCATCCTTTTTGTGACTGCTGGAGAAAGGAGGTGGTGATGTTTGGGTCAGGGAGGAAGGCGCTGGAGCCTGGGAAGGTGCTGGAGCCCAAGACGATATTGGAACCTGGGATGATGCTGGAGCTTGGGATGATGCTGGAGCCTGGGAAGGTGCTGGAGCCTGGGAAGGTGTTGAATCTCAGGATGATGCTGGAGCCTGGGATGATGTTGGACCCTGGGATGATGCTGGAGCCTAGGAAGGTGCTGGAGCCCAGGGTTCTACTGGAACCTGGGATGGTGCTGGAGCTTGGGAAGGTACAGGAGCCTGGGGCAATGCTGGAGCCTAGGAGGATGCTGGAGCCTGGGAAGGTACAGGAGCCCCGGATGGTGCTGGAGCCTGGGAAGGAGTTTAATCCCAGGATGATACTGGAACCTAGGATGATGCTGAAGCTGAGGAGGATGCTGGAGTCTGGAAAGGTGCTGGAGTTCAGGATGATGCTGGACCTTGGGATGATGCTGGAACTTGGGACAATGCTGGAGCTTGGGAAGATGCTGATCCCTGCTCATTCCTGATGCACAACGTCTTGGCTGGCAGCTCGTGGAGACCCATCTGCCTACCAGTTAGGCTCAAGGCAAAATTATCAGTCTTTAATTAGAGCAATTAACCTTTCTTGGCCTCAGAGTTGGGTTATTTGACCCCTGCCTGTCACAAGAAATGCTCACACCCTTCTCCCTCTTTTTACCGCTATTTATTTCTCCAGGGGTTGAGCTGGTTCCAGCCCATCCCAGCTGAAACCAGGATCAATCTCCCGCTCCCCACTGCCTCAACGTGTGCTCTCAGGGGAAACTGAGGCACGGGGAAGGAGAGAGCTTGCGATGTGTCGCCAGATCCCATTAGCAGCAGTTCATTTTCCAGCCTTTGGCGGCCTCGGGAACGGGATGGTGTGTGGGATAACCCTTCACGCAGTTGTGTTCCTTTAAGACGGCAGCTGGGAAAGAGTGTTTTGCCAAAAAAAGTTCCTTAAGTCAAGGCAGGGAGTAATTGCTGGGGAATTCAAAACCCGAAAGGAGCCGGCAGGGACTTGGGGGAGAGGAGGAGGAAGAGACGAACTGCGGGGAGAGGGGGTGAGGGAGAAAAAAAGGGGAGGGTGAGGCGAGGGGGGAAAGAAGGGAAATGGGAAGAAAAATGTACAGACCATGTTTGGCCAGGGAGTGATGTTTGTATAAGATCATGTTCTAAAAATACAGCCCGTTCCCACCATCGCCGAAGGAGGGGAGCCCTCTGCCCCGGCTTCCTCCTCCCTGCGCCGCACAGGGCCCCTCGCCGAGAGCGGGGACGGTGGCCGTGCCTTGGCCGTGCCAAAGGGGCTTGCTGGGAAGCGCCAGGGCCTCGGACTCGCCTTGCTTTGCTGTTACGGTTAGTTGTTTTTTTTTTTTGAAGTACTGTGTCTGGTCTCCTTTTTTGGAGCTGGGAAGATGGTGTTGGAGGCGGAGAGGAGGCTCGGCGACTCCGTCACCGTGTTCCTGTGCTGGGGCGACCAGCACCTCCCCGTCCTCTGGTAACGGGGCCGTAAGGGCTCAGACCCATGGGTCTCCTTGGGGCCAGAAGCAACCCCATGGCCAATTTGAGCAACTTAACGGGGTGCTTCCATCCCCAGAGCGTAATTTGGGGTGGACCTACAGGAACGTCCATCCTGGGAGCACAAGCCCCATGTCCTGGGGTGCAGTGGTGGTACTTGGCTGCCCTGCACCCCAAAACGCTTTGTCCTGTGATGTGACCCCTTAAAAACATGATGGTCCCCAGGAGAGTGACCCAGGGGCTGCCAGACTGGAAATCCCTCAGCATCCCTGGTGCCCAGGACGCGGGGTGGGGACCAGGGTGCACCAGGAACAAAGCCTTGCTGACCATCTCCGTAGGGATGAGGGGGGACAGCAGGATTTGGTCTCTGTTTTAGCCGGAGCTGGGAATCACCCAACATTCCCCCCACCCTGCTGCATTCCTGGTGACCGGCTGCAGAACCCCGTGATGCTCAGAGCAGCCAAAAACCAGAGCCTTGCGGGGAGGGCTCCTTCCTCTCCCTTTTCCCTCTGGAGCTGGGAATACCTCACCAGCTCATGGCCAGGGTGCTGGGGCCCCGCGGCGGATCCCGAGCGCCAGGGCTGAGGGCTGGCAGCCCGCCAGGCTCCCTGCATCCCTCATGGATGGGGAGGGACGGAGCGAGGGAGATGGGGATGGAGCCAGCTGGGCCATAAACGGAGCTGGGGCGATGCTTTTCATGTCCCCAGGGCTGGAGTCAGGGAAGGGACGTGGGGACATCGGAGGAGGGCAGCGCTTTTGGGCTCCGGCCCATCCCGTCACGTGCCAGACGAGCCGTGCTGGTGTGGATCCATGCGTAGGGTTTCCTTTTAATGCTCTCCAAAGTGAGGGAGTGAGTAAAACCACTGGCATCCTGGGGAAGCTGAGTCAATCGCTTCCTTTTGCTGCCCCGTGGTATTTTTAACAGTGCAGGTATCCGGTGCCTGGGCGGTTTCCGTACCCCGCAGGGGTGCACGCAGGTGCCGACCCACCCCGGGACCAGCCTCTGGGGGGGATGAGGCCCTTTCCACTGGCCCAGGAGCTGCGGTGGGATGGAGCCATGCTGGGATGGACCACGCAGAGACCCTGCTCGGGATGCTCGGGGTGATGCTCCCCACCCCGTATCCCATATCGGTTCTCCCGTGCTGCCTTTCCCTGGGGAAGCTGCCAGCAGAGTTGGGATTTGCTGTCTCACCCACATCCTTGCAGGGATAATCCCAGTGCGAACCCTTTTTTATCCTCTGCTAGGGTGGGAATTCACAGGAAATCAGGCAGGAGGGTTTGTTGCTCACCTCCTTGTGCTTGGGGATGGAGAGAGTGGAACAGATCCGTGGAGGAGATGCTGGGACGTGCCCTGAGCTGGGGAGCAGAGGAAGGTGCTGGGGACAGGGATGGGCAGAGGAGATCGTGTCCGGTGGGATCACGCCCTGTGGTCCATCACCATCTCGGATCGAGGGGACTGAGCTTTTGGGAGGTGAGAGATGGCGTGGGTTGTCCCCTGCAGAGGGGCTGGGGTTGCGATGTCCTGGGCTCTGTCTTTTCTGACCTCGTTCCTCCTTTTCACCCTTCGCAGGTGCCGGCGCCAACCCGGGCAAAAGTGGCCGTGATGGCCGAGGGCAGAGAGCTCGTCCTGGTGCTGGAGAAGAATGAGTAAGTGTCGGGGCTGCGTCAGGGGAAGGGACATTGGGTGTCCCTGGCATGGTCCCACCTGGACCAGTAGTGTCCTGGCCACCCTGCCCTGGCTCTCCTGCCTGCAGGAGAAGGGACAGCCCTGCGTGGCTTCCTGCCAGCTGAGGCTGATGCGGCAGTTTGGGCTGAAAAGCAACTTTTTCTGCTGCCCGCACCCGTGTTGTGCAAGGAATGGCCTTGGCTCAATGGTGCGGTGCAGGACCCAGCATGGGTGAAGGAGGTGTGGGGTGCTTAGGTGATGGAGATGTCCTCGGGGGAGCCTCAGATGGACAGAGGGCTCTTAGGCTGCCATCCTGCTGGAAGGACTGGTTCTGTGAGGTCTTTGGAGGTAGCTCATGGTGGGCAATGCTGAGTGCTGGCAGTGATTTGGAAAACTCTTTACTGAAGGAGCGATCAAGCACTGGAACAGGCTTCCCAGGGAAGTGGTGGAGTCACCATACCTGGATGTGTTCAAAGAACATGTAGATGTGGCACTTCAGGACATGGTTTGGTGGACATGGTGGTGTTGGTTTGATGGTTGGACTCGATGATCTTGGAGGTCTCTTCCAGCCTTAGGATTCTGTGATTCTATGATTCTTCTGCTGGTCCGTGCTTGGGATTGGCAGCTGGCACCATTCCTGGGTGACCTTGCCAGGTAGCCTTGCTCGACCCTTTCTGGGCTCCTTCTTTGGTTCAACTTGGATGCAGGTGCCAGCAGCATCTGTCCCCTGTGACTCTCACCCAGCCTGGCATGCTCTTGTGTTGGGGCTGGAGCGAGGAGAGCAATCATCTCCATCTCCTGCCCTGCTCTCCTTGCCCCTCTCCCCGAGACCTCATGGCTTTTGTCCCTTCTTGGGTTCAGGTCCCTCCTGGTGCTGGGTGGCCCCTTTGGTGGAGCAGGCAGGAGGCTGGTCTCTGCAGGAGAGTCTTCTGCTTCCACTTCTGCGTCTCGCCAGCAGCTGCGGACAGCTCATGCCCCACAGAGCCCTCTTCTTGTTGCTGTTTGGGTACAAAAGAAGCCACCACAGTGTCTCCTGCCAGGCAGGAGGTCCCAGCAACTTGCGGAGGAGCTTTTGGTGTGTGGGAAGGAGAACTGGGGGTGGTTCCCGTGCATGTTGTGTGTTAGGACTGTGGACAACGAGGAGGTTGGCAGTAGGGGTTGAAAGCTCACGTGCAAAGCTTAGCTTTGCTTCTGGCTGGTGCAGCAGGTCTGGAGATGGTTGTGTCTTCTCATGGCCATAATTCTGGCTCGGCACCAGTTTGCCCTACCGAAGGGGTGAGTGTGGCCAGGAGGGGTGAAGAGCATCCCTGGTGTCTGTGGTGCCTCTGGCAGGACTGGAGGAGCATGGGGCATTGCAGGGTGCTGAGCTCTGGATGAGGGCACAGTGGAACAGATGAGGGGGTCCGTGGCAGTGAAAGGGAACCAAGCACCCAGGGCAATCCATGGCACCCGGGATCATCCATGGTACCCAGGATCATCCGTGGCACCTAAAAGCATTTGTGGCATCTGGAACTGTCCATGACACTCAAGACTGTGGCACCCAGGACTTTCCATGGCGTCAAAGAGCATCCGTAGCACACATGACCATCCATGGCATCCAAGACAGTTCACAGTATTCGTGATAGCCCATGGCACTCAAGATCATCCGTGGCACCCAGGGTAGTATGTGGCACCCAAGACATGGTATCTAAGCACTTCCATGGCACCCAGGACCATCCGTGGCACCAAAGATGGTCCATTGGCACTCGGGGTAGTCCACAGCACTGAAGACTGGCTGTGCTTAGTGATTGTGTCTACTGGGGAGACCAGTGCAGCCCTGGCCATCTACGCTGCTGTCTTGTGCCAACTAACAGGGCTACCTCAGCCCTGCTAGCTCATGGGCCAGTGACACCATGCTAGACCTCAAATCTTCTTTCTTCTGGTACTAGGAGATGTGGTTGGCCTCCAAAACCATCCTTTATGGTGTTTTCCAACACGGCCTTCCCTTGTGTTGGAGAAGAAGACGCATCTCCTTGCCCTTCCTTCCCCAGGGCTCCTGATCCTTGGCTTGCCCTGGAGAGGACATCCCAGTGGTCTGAGCCATGCTGGGACTTGCTGTGCCCCTGGTTGGGGGATTGTTTCAACCCTCCCAGTTCTCCCCATTCTCCAGGTGTGGCACGGAGGCTTTTGCTCTGCTGTTGTCAGCCAACACGTCCCTGTCCTGCATGGGCAGCTGCTCGCCTGCCCCCGCGCTGGCCGGGTGCTCGTCTCGCCAGGCTGCCCACAAGTCCCTTTCCAGGATCCAGGCTGAGCTCGTCTTTCCGTTCTCCTCTGTAACTGGAGTTACTGGTGCCGGGCACCCGCTCACAGGCGGGCTAGGAAGCCGGGAACGTGCCCACAATTACATTTTTGGTGTCACAAAATAGAAACCAAGAGGCGGGAGGGCTATTTTGGGACCAGCTGCTTGGTTTTTCTTCTGCTGCAGAATAAAACCTCTGGGACATGGCCAAACCCCACGAATCGAAGGCCAAACTGTCCACGGGGGCAAAACCCAGCCCTGCTTTGTCCTCCTCTGGGTGGCTGAGACCCCTGTGTGCACGCTGCCCTTCCCATGGGGGACCTGCCATCCCCACGGTGGCCGCAAGCTCATGGTGGCTTGCCCATCACTGTGGCATCTGGGCAAGGTGGTGCAGATCTGGGTGGCGTGAGAAATCCTTATCCACTTCTCTTCTCTCCCACCACTCATGGGGCCATTTCAGTCTAAATCCCCCCAGTCTGCTCCCCGGTACCCCCAGCCCCACATGCTTGCTGGTTGTGAGCTCAGCTCTGACTCTTTCCTGCGGCAGGAAGCCATTTGTCAACGTGGGATGGGGTTGCGTCATGGGCAGCTCCAGGAACAGCCTTGGTGGGAGGTGACCGGCATCTGGGTGGAAGCTGGGGCGCATGGGGTGAAGGCAAAGGGGTGCGGGCTTTGCAGCCTGGGCTTTGTCACAATTGGCTCTGTTTTTTTGGGGGGCCTCCTCCGACGTTGTTTTGGGAGCATCACCCTTGCTGTGCCATGGGAGAGGAGAAGTGATGTACATGAGGTTGAAGGGGTTGGGGTTGACTGTGTTGGAGACGCCAAACCTCCCACGTCCTCAACTGGACACCAAGTGTGGGGTTGACCACTTCTTCTCCCAGCAGGATGCTTTCCTCTGGAGCCTTTGGTAGTCCCAAGGTGAGGTTGGTCCCTATGGAGAAGCTGTCACCCTGCCTGGCTGCTTGTCCTCGGTGGTGGCGAGGTGGCCCCGCCATGCCTTACCCCTCTGGCAGGGGATGGGTGGGCAACTGGGCTCCCTCCCATGCAGGTCCACCATCCCAGACCAGCAGGACCCCAAAGCAGGATGGGCAGCCCCTTCCTTGCTGAGATGCAAAGAAGGACGTTGGACTGCGATTGATGTCCCTGCTGACCATGGGCAACCGCTGGTTGGGGGCCAGCCCTGACGCAGCGGTGACGGCCGCACTGCCACCTCTGCTTCCCAAAGCTTTGCAAAAGGGGGCTGTGAAGGGGGGGACCACGCAGACGGCTCAGCTCTGCACAGCCTCCGGGGTCTCGGCACAGAGACGTGGTGCGTTCCCGTGCCAGGACGCCCTGAGCAGCCCAGGGGTCCTCACCCCTCTCCCCTCTCCGCTCTCCGCAGGCTGCTGGCACCGGGCTACAGCGAGACGCACTATGCCGCAGACGGGCAGCCCGTGACAGTGACCCCCAACCACACGGTGGGTGCCGGGGGGGCAGGCGTGGTTCATCCCAATTTTTTGGGGTGGTACCTCGGTACTTGGGATGAAGCCAAAGCCCCACCGGGCCGAGGCGCGGTGTTTTCGCTGGCAGCATCCCCGGCGCCTGTTGCGGGAGGAATGCGGCCGCACGCGGCTCCTGTATCTCTTGGCCGCCGTACAACGCCTCGGGAAATAAACACAGACAGCGCCAGGCTCGAGCAGCCCTCGCTCTCCCCGACGTCCCCGCACCGGCCGTTTGTCACCCTTCCAGAGCGCCGGGCCCCGCCACGGGGCTGTCTGCGTCCTGGGCTGAACCCCGGAGCCAACACCCTCCCGGCTCCGTCCCTCCCGTTCCCCGGTGCAGAGGGACACCGCTCGCCTGGCCGGGAAATGGAAAATGGGTGGATTTTTTGGGATGATCACGTGGGGTTTGCTGCTGCCCAGCCCTGCGTGGTGGTTTCTGACGGAGGTCTCCATCGTGTCTCTCCCAGGACCACTGCTACTACCACGGCCACGTCCAGGGCTATGGTGGCTCCTGGGTTGTCCTCAGCACCTGCTCGGGAATACGGTACGGAGACGTGTGGGGAGGGGAGGGGCTTGTGGGGCAGATGAAGGAGGGGATGGATCTGGTAGGGACCCCCTCTCTGCAAGGACCCCCCCGGAGCAGCACCAATGGTCCTGCAGGCCCAGCTCTAGCTGCTTGTGGGGCTGATTGTCTATCACTCCCCGTCTCCCATCCTTCACCCAACCCCGGGGGCAAGCGGGGGGTGGGTGAGGCCGTTTTTCTGGCAGCATGAGCTGCCTTCAAGGAAATTCATCTGAAGACCCCGCGCCCCACAGCGGGTACCCCAAAACTGAGTTTCACCCCATTGCAGCCACCAGCTGCCATCCCAAATTTGCATGCTCCGATGGGCACAGAGGTTTCAACGCTAAGGATGTTTGAGCTCATGGGGCTGGATTCGCAGAGATGCCCACCTCTTGTCTCTGCCCCCACCCTGGCTATGGACCAAGCTGAGGTGCAATGAGTTTGTGAGGCCTCAGCAAGGTCTGGGGGGAGCAGAGTAAACGTGCCACAGGAGCCATCGGGGGCTGCTCTCCATTGCCAGGGGCCTGATCGTCCTGAGCAGCAACAACAGCTACTACCTGAAACCTTTGGGGACCCCCGAGCCGGGCCACCACATCATCCACCGAGCAGAGCACTTGCCCATCCGAGGTGGGACCTGCGGCCACGGCGACGATTTGGGGAACACCATTGCTGACATCGCTCATCTCTTCCAGCCAGTGCACCACCATGTAAATCCATCCTCCCCCCCAAAACGCAGAGGGGCAGAGGGCTGGGAGCGGGGCCGTCTGTACCCCTGCTAAATGCTTGCGGCTTGCGGTGGGGCGCCCATCACCCTGGTGTCTGGGCAAGGTTGCGTAGACAGATGTGATGTGAGGGGTCTGCGGGAGCACCTCACTTAATTTGAGTTTGGGCAGGAGACCTCAAAGGGAGGATGTGGGGGTTGGGTACCAATGCTTTGTCATATGGTGTGGGGCATGATGTGAGGTGACACTGAGAATTGCACTGGTAGCCACTCAAATTTTCCTTGTCGGCTCGTGCCTCAGTTTCCCCTCTCGTTTGTCCTTCCTGAGCAGCTTTGTGGTGTCTGGGAAGCCTGAGATACCCAGAGCCGTGGGCTACCTGCTCCTTTGCTCCTCTGAGCATTGCTGTCTGTCTTGCAGGCAAAGAGAGATGCCTGGAGGACCATGAAGTACATGGAGCTCTTCATCGTTGCTGATCACACACTGGTGAGTGCTATGGGGGGCAGAAACCTGGTCCTTTGCTGACAAGTTGAGACCTCCCTCTGTCTCCCTCCCTGCTCGTCCTCCGGTGACCCTTCCCCATCCTTGTCTCTCTGCAGTACAGGAACCAGAACTTCAACCTGGGCCACACCAAGCAGCGCATTGTGGAGATCGCAAACTATGTGGACAAGGTAATGGCCAGCGAGAGGGACCTTCTGGTCCCTTGTGACCACCTCCATCATTCCCAGTCCATGTGAAAGTACCTGAGCTCAGGGCCAGCCTGGTAGGGCCCTCAGGGCCCACCCCTCTGCCTGTTGAGCTCATGTGTGCAGGTGGATTTGGGACAAGAGTGTCCTGAAGTCACCCAGCTGGAGGGAAGGTGTGGAGACCCATCAGCTGAAGTGCCGTGGCAGGGATGGAGGGTGTACAGCAAATGCCAGTCCCCGTCCCCTCCATCCCTGTCCCCTCCCTGCAGTTTTACAGGTCGCTAAATATCAAGGTGGCCCTGATCGGCCTGGAGGTGTGGACGGAACGGGACCAGTGTGCCGTCACCAGCGATGCCAATGCCTCGCTCTGGTCCTTCCTGCAGTGGAAGAAGGCGCTGAGGTCACGCAAGAAGCACGACAACGCCCAGCTGCTGACGTGAGCACCCCTATGGATCTGGGGATGGCGGGGCAAGGGTCTCCCAGCTCGGACTGGGGTCTCCACGCCTCCCCTGGGGTGCTAACTGCCCCTCCGTTCTCCTTTCCGGGCAGAGGGAAGACATTCAGGGGAACAACCATCGGCATGGCCCCACTGGAGGGGATGTGCAGCGCGGATAACTCCGGAGGCGTCAGCATGGTAATTGGGGCACAGAGGTCCCTCTAGCTGCTCTTTCCAGGGTGAGGGATCCCATCACCACCTTGACTTGCTGGGGTTCTTCACGAGGTTGATGGGTCAGCCATCTGGGGTTGGTCGTGGGATGTAGCCTGAGAGTGATCAACGATGCTCATAGCCTTTTCTCCTTCTCAGAGGTTGGCCAAGCACTAAGGAGGGTGAGAAAGGGCAAGTTTCAAGCTCTCCCACCCGTGTACACCCACAGCTTGCAGCTAGAAGTAGCATCAGGATCTCCTGTGTTGCTTCTACCCCTCATCTTGAACAGCCCCTGCTTGTTCCCTGCTTGTGCCCTCTGGTTTTGTAGGGTCGTCTCCACCCCAGACAACTCTTCTCCTCCTCCTGAGGGGGTGATGGTAGTCCAGATGACCTGTGGTCCTTAGGCAGGATAGTGTGGGGCACCGAGGTTCCTGGGTTTTGGGATGCGCCTTCTGAGGCTCCAGGTTTTCAGCAACCGGCTCCACCAAAAAAGCATCCCAACCATCCCACACGAGACTTTTAGGACACCAAGTGCCACTTCTGCTGTGAGCCCTCCTCTATCCTTCTCTCCCATGGGATCCAGTTGCAATTCCAAGGATGTTGTGGTCTCTCCATCACTCCAGCCCCAATCCCTGCTGTGGGGTCACCTCTCTCCATCGCTCCTGACTGCTGCCCCCATCCCTACACAGGACCACTCGGAGCAGCCCGTCGGAGCCGCCGCCACCATGGCCCATGAAATCGGCCACAATTTCGGCATGAGCCACGACAGCGCGGGCTGCTGCGTGGAGGCCACTCCGGAGCAAGGCGGCTGCGTCATGGCAGCAGCCACCGGGTAAGTGGCAGCGGGGACGGGATGCAGCCCCTAAGCCCCCCCAGTGCGTTTTGGATGCTTTTTGCAGCTGGGTGGGCTGGGGAGTGCGGAGGGGGTCCTGTCATAGAATCGTAGGATCATAGAATGGTTAGAGTTGGAAGGGACCTTCAAAGGTCATCCAGTCCAACCCCCCTGCAAGGAGCAGGGACATCTCCAACCAGATCAAGTTGCTCAGAGCCCCGGCCAACCTGGCCTGGAATGTTTCCAGGGATGGGGCATCCACCACCTCTCTGGGCAACCTGTTCCAGTGGGCAACCTGTTCCAGTGGACAGGAGCTGTCCTTGCAGGAGCTCACATCCCTCACCCTAATCCCACAAAATCAGGATGTGGGATGCTCCGGAGTGGCAGTCATTAGGCTTTCGTGCCTCTAGCATCCCTCCAGCGTTTGTTTTTCTGCACTTTTACCCTTTCATTCAACCCAGAGCTGTATGAAATCCAACCGATTGGTGCCACCTTCCCTTCCAAACTCCTTCTCCTGTTGAGTTTTCCATCTTCCGACAAGGCTGTCATCCCAGATTTCCTTATTTTCTTATTTTTCCTGAAATATATTTTTTTCCCCTTACATGAGCAGAAAACAAATTTTTGACTGTCTTCCACCTGTCCCTATTTGCAGGTTCATGTCCCAGTTTATGGGTGTATTTACTTGCTCACCCTCCCAGAACTTGCGTGGATTTACAGCTTTGCCTACAGCTCAGGAGATTTCCCCCAGACTTCAAAATTACTTTTAGAAAAAGCCCTCTGTGTCATCTCAGAAACGAGACGTACTAAAATGACATAAACCTGTTTTTCGGCGACAGGAGGAAATGAAACCAGCGCCGGAGCGGGGAGATGTGCACAGCTCTAACTCTCTGCTTCTTCTTTTTTTAATGCAAAACACAAAAAGACCCACAAACTTGTGCAAATTTACGGAAGAATCGTGCTCAGGGCTCCTCTAAAAAATCACTGTTTCTCTCCAGTTCCTTGCAGGAAAGGCCAGTTGAGCTGTTAGAGAAATAATTTTAGATGTAGAAAACTCTGATATTTTCTTTTCATCTGCTCAGACCTTGTGAGTGATTCAATATTGGGATTTTTTTTGTGTTTCTTCTCCATTTTTTCTGATTTTTGAGAGGATTTTTCTCCATCTCAGCCTCAGAGGTATTAAAATAGCCCCGAACCGGTATTTCCCGTCAGCGATTCAGCGCTAACGGGCAGATATCTTGAGCAGGTAGTCAGTGCAGATGTGACGACCCGCCGTGCGGTTAGGATGGGGAAGTGTGCGGCGGCCCCGTGCCGGGAAGCGAGGCACTGAGGTGACGCCTACGCCAGCACCGAGCTGGCAGAGCCTGCAGGCACAGGTGCTCCCTGGACTTTGAGGTTCACACCTTGGGGGTCTCCAGTCTCCAAGAGGTTTCTTGCTGGAGAGTTGATGCTCTGGGGTTGGTCTACCTGTCCACCCAGTCCCATTTTGGGGAATATTGGGATTCAGTGTGATGTCCCCTGGTTGTTAATCCAGCACTCAGCCACATGAGTTGGGGTGGGGGATGTTAACGATCTTGATGAATCTGGCCAACGATGACATCTGCTCTTGGAAGGACTTGTGCCAGTTTGCCCATGTCCTTATTTCCCAGCTCTGACTGTGGTTTTCCACCTTCTCCTGGTTCCGATCGCCCCGCTTCCCACCCCTCCCCATCTGTCCCCTGCGCAGACACCCCTTCCCTCGCGTGTTCAGCTCCTGCAGCAAGAGGCAGCTGGAGAACTACTTCCAGAAGGGAGGTGGCATGTGTCTTTTCAACCTGCCCGACACCAAGGACCTGGTGGTGGGACGGAAATGCGGCAACGGTTTTCTGGAGGAAGGAGAAGACTGTGACTGCGGAGAGGTGGAGGTACGGTGCTGGGTGCTGCATTGCTTTCCTGCAGAAGCTTTTGTGGCTCAGCTCAGCTGCTGGGTGGCAAGACATGGACCACATAGAGAGCTGGTCACCACAGGGACTCCATCCCAAGGGCTTTTCCCAGTCCCACCTTCCTAAATCCATTTAACCTGGTCCTGGCTTTCTTCTTGACTTTGCCCTTGAGTGCTCAGGTCTTCCTCATCCCCCGCCTCGTACCTCAGTTTCCCCACTGGTAAAATGGGAAGAGCAATGCTGCAATGGGTGGAGAAGGGGATGGGGACATCAACTGGTGAGGGATGGAATCACTCACCGTGGTGGTGTCTTCTCCTCCCCATGCAGGAGTGCACGAACCCCTGCTGCAACGCGCACAACTGCACGCTGAAGGAAGGAGCCCAGTGTGCCCACGGCGACTGCTGCCAGAGCTGCAAGGTGAGCCCCACGCCGTGTCCCCCACCGTGCCTGTCCATCCACCCACGGGCGGGGAGATGTGGCCCCCACCTTTCCCTCAGGACTCACATGCTTCTTGACCATTTTTTCAAACCGCCCGGGTGCCAAATGAGTAGGGTTATGCATCAGCTTGTGTCCACGGGAGAGTCTCTGCTGGCTGCTTTGTGGCTGGGGTCCAGCCAAGGAATTTGGCTTCGTACCTTGACAGCCCCATGTAGTCCCACAGGGGACATTGTAGATGTTTTATGGCCCCGAGTGGTGCAATCTTGGCTTAGCCCAGTGCTGATGTTTCTCTCTCCTCCTGCGGCAGCTAAAGGTGGCCGGGACGATCTGCAGGGAAGCGGCGGGATCCTGCGACCTTCCCGAATACTGCACGGGTGCCTCACCCTACTGCCCGGCCAACGTGTACCTGTTGGACGGCTCATCCTGCGCCTACGGCGAGGCTTACTGCAACAACGGCATGTGCATGACCCACCACCAGCAATGCGTCCAGCTCTGGGGACCAGGTGAGTCCCACCGGCCCCAGCCGTGCCTCCTCGCCACCCCTCTCCGGAGCTGGAGCCACGTTGGGTCTCAGCACTGTGTTTGCACGTAGGGTCCTCTGTGACCCCTGCCCATGGGGCTGGAGGGTGTTGACCCCATCCAGGTTTGGAGTCTGCGTCCGTGGGGCTGGTGTGGAGGGCTGAGGGTGTGTATATGCTCACAGGTGCCTGGTCTTCTGCTGTGCACAGCCCATCCATAGAATCATGGAATGGTTTGGGTTCACCCCCAGCTGCGTACGACCTCGTGCTGCGTAGGGCCCCCGTTCTCCATATGGCCACGTGCAGCCCTGTGCGCTCTACAGCCCCCATATCTACACCCCCGACACCCCACTGTGCTGTTCTTGGCCTGGCACCCACAGCAGTGTCCCTCTGGGACACGTTTCCATGGTGTTTTCTCCATGAGCATCCAACTGCTGCTCCCGGTATCGGTATTTCTGCCTGCCGGCTGCTTTCCCCATCCCATGCAGGACCTTTCCTCCCTCCCTACAGGCGCCTGGCCGGCACCGGATGCTTGTTTCCAGGATGTGAACATGGCCGGCAACACCTACGGCAACTGCGGCAAAGACAGCCAAGGGCGCTACGTGAAATGTGAGAAGAGGTGGGTGCAGCGCTGGTGCTCATGGGTGCCCCATCTCCTCATCCCGCACCCACAGCCCCCCCACTGCCCACCCCTGCGAAGGGACTGGCAGGGTCCTACCCAAACCTCCTGGCATCACCCCTTGCTCCAGCTCCGCTTTGGACCTGAGCAAACCACCAGGTCCTTCTGGGCTCGGTCCCCATCACTGGTGGGAATTTGTCCCACCATGCCTCGCCTCCCAGCCCAGAATCATTGAGGTTGGAAAAGATCTCCAAGATCATCTCCAGCCTGAAGGGAAAATGAAAGACAGCATAGCAGGAGATGCTGTTTAGGGAGCGTGTGCTCTCCAGTATTCCCAGTCAGATTAGAGATGTTAGAGAGACCACCCCTGCCTGTTACCTCCAGCATTTCTCCGTGCCGTCCGTGAGAAAGGACCATCTAAGGTCCTTTCTGAACTTGCTGAGCCTCTCCCATCACAACCTCCCGTGGCTGTAAATTCAGAGGGAGGTGAGCCAGCAGGCAGTGGGGCGGGGGGTGATGGGGCAGGGAGGGCGAGGTGGCTGGTACCCACGTCTCCTGCCCTCACCCCGGATGTGTCCTGCTCCTAGGGATGCTATGTGTGGCAAGATCCAGTGCCAGAGCTCAGCTAAGAAGCCCCAGGGGACCAACACCGTCTCCATCGACACCACCATCCGTTTCAACGGGCGAGAGGTGAAGTGCCGGGGCACCTACATGTACACCGCGAAGGATGACGAGGATGACCTCTCCGACCCTGGGCTGGTGATGACCGGGACGAAATGCGGAGATGGGATGGTGAGTACTGTGTCCTAGGGCTGCGGTCTCCTGGAGGAGCTCTTGTCCCAGCTCCCATGTAGACATTGGCTTCTTCTCTGTGTTACAGCCAGGCTGTGGGACGTGGTTTCCTCCATGCTTGCAGACATGGGCATTTCTAGACATCCCCAGATGTTTGTGTGTGGGCCACCAAATTATTCTGTCTGGCCACCATGCTGCTTTACTGATTTAATGCATAGTGGGCAACCTCAACAAGAACGACATACTCCAGGACTTGATGGATGAGAGTTTCTCCTATGAATAACCGGTTTCCCAGGGGAAAGCTGTGTTAGGAATCAAGGTCCAAACAGTTGCTGTTAACTGAGCATGAGGTTTTTTTACAGCCCTTGTGTCTCCAAGTACTTTACGGAGGGTCAGTTCTAAGAAAGGGCAGAAGCCTGGTAGGCAGCACGGTAGCAGGGATGCACGCCGGAGTTGGCTGTGGAGATACGGCCTTTGCTATTTGACATTTTAATTGTGAAATTTTCATCCCAGTTTGGGATGGAAGGCCAAAATGTCGACATTTTAATGAGAAAGGATGGCTGGTTTTGAAATCCAGTGTCATTTTTTTTTCTGGCTGGTGCCTGCTTTTTAGGGCCAGATGGGAAATGCCTTCTCCAGGAGCTGCCAGGTGGGTTATGAGGGGAGGGGAATGGGATGGTGGTGGCTGATCTCCACTGAGCCATCCTGGATGGAGGAATGGCAGAAGTTTCCTGGGTTGTGCTGAAAATTGGGGTGAAATGCATTGACCTGGAACAATACTATTTAACCAACCTGCATTTTCCAACGGACAACATCCTTCCAGAGGACTCCCATCTGTGAAGCCAGATCACTGTCCCTCCTCTCTCGGGTCTTTCTCTGACCTCAGCTTCTTGACTTTCTTTCTCAGGTTTGCAAAGATCGCCGGTGCCAGAATGCCTCCCTTTTTGAGCTGGAAAAGTGCGTTTCCCGGTGCAACGGCCACGGGGTGAGTTATCGCCTGAGATGAGCACAGATTCTTAAGCAACACCAAGCGTCTCCCACAGGGATGAGCCTTGCGCTGCGGTGGGCGTCTGCTTTTCGTAACTATCTCATGCATCAGCTACGGGTGAGACTGAGCTCAGATCTTTGCTTACCCCGTGTACAAATTAGAGGATGAAGATCATTTGTGACGTCAGGACCATCTGCAAAATTTGGATCAGGGTCCAACTTGAACTGGAGAGTGTTTAGAGCTTGGAGCAGGTGCCCGTTCCCTTGGAGAGCATAAAGCAAGAGTTAGAAACACAACTGGGACCGCAAAAAGGCGGGGAAATGGTTCAGCGAATAAAAAAAGCCACTATTGTCCAAAGCTTAAAGGCTACGAAGATTTGACCTCTGCAGATGGCAGGGCTTTGTCAGATGAGGCAACCACAAACTCCAGTAGAAAATCTCTGCTGGATTATGTAGAGAAATGTGGCAGGTAAAACACCCAAATTTACCCTTCCATGCTGCTCGGTGTCGTTAAGGCTCTTGGTTTGGATGCTCCGCTTCAGAAATGCTATGGTTTAACGGGAAAGACCACGAAGGGAAGATGTTTAACAAACTTCTGCCCTAATGCAAAGTGTTAAGGGCGTCGGGCTTGTCTGGTTAAGCAGTGTGAAAAACGAGGGTGTAAGATACCTGTCATCAAGGTTTCTGTGAAGAGCTGGGAAATAGAAGTGTCAGCAAGAAAATCTCTCTGTACATTGCAATCACACATTTGAAGGCAACATGGGCACGATCTGAGTGATGTCCAAGGGGTGAACATTGGCAGGGGTTAAGCTCCTTCAGCCCAAACTCCTGCCATTGGCCATCTGTTGTCACCCCCACCATACGGACCATCATTCCCATACGTCCCTCGTGGTCTCCAACCCTTCTTCTCATCCTGCAGGTCTGCAACAGCAACAAGAACTGCCACTGTGATGTCGGCTGGGCTCCCCCCTACTGCGAGAAGCCGGGCTTGGGCGGCAGCGTGGACAGCGGCCCCGTGCAGCGCGACAGTGAGTCACGACTTCTCGTCTGGTGCCTTGTGTGGCTGGTGGGGCTGGAGGGATGCCAGGAGAAGGGGAGATGGGGCAACAAAGCTACTGACAGCTCTGCTCCCAAATTTGCTGGGTTGGGTCCATTCTGGGTGGCTGGGAATGGGCAGACGGGACCAATGTTTCCATCCAGTGAAGCCGGAGGCTGCTGGCTCTCCCAACCCCACGCTCATATTTATGCTTTCCCTGACAGATTACGAAGCTGTCTTGACAACTCTTCTGCTCATCTTCCTGGTCTTCCTCCCGGCCCTGATGATAATCATCTGCCTTTGGTACCGGCGGGAGAACTCGCTCCTGAATAAATGGATAAAGGAGCTGAGGAGGAGGGGCGAGGAGGCATATAGGTGGGTGATGCGTCCTAAATCCCTTCTCTCTTGAAGACCCAGTGAGACCCTGCAATATTTTCTTGCCACTGGCAGATTCCAGCCTGGTAGGAGTGGTTGTGGGGGAGCTGGTGGTGCACAGGGCCTGTTTCAAACTGGTGTGAGATATGAAGAGCTCTCTCCTGGGACAATCTGAGGCTCGCAGCTCTCCCCTGAGCAGAGGACAGGAATGGTCTGTTGGACAGGACAACCCCAGAGAGTGATGATGAAGGTAGCTTGGTACTGAGGAGCTTTCTTGACATCTATGCCTACCAGGCTGTAGAGCTGGAAGGGCTCTAAAGTAGTGCTGAATTTAGATACTCTCATTATTTCCCCTCCCAGTACAGGTACAGACACACATATACGTCAGGGCCCCTGCAATAATTTGAGAAAAAAATCCAGAACCAAACAACCTACTTCATGGCCCTGATTATCTCGAGAGAGACTTGTCACCCCCGCTCATCCAGCACCACAAGACTGTCTGTTAGCAATCTGTTAATGGAGACAGGATCTTGCTGACGTGCAGCGTTTCGGGAGGCAGACTGTTGCAGAAAATGTTTGCTTTATTTTGCCATCCGTGATTTACGTTTGTGATCCTGGGCAGGAACAAAACCATCAGTCGGAAGTCAACTGCTGGCCATCCCAAAGCTGCTTTTACCTTGCGGAACATTTCCACCTCCAGCCACGTTAACACAGTAAGTTCTAACTTGCCTTCCAGGTTTGCTTTCCCTCCCTGGGGCTTGATACTTGAGGGTGATCACCTCTTCCTCTCACAACTGGACAAGCAACTGGTACTCCGTGCTGGTTTGGCTGGTCAGTAGTACGCGTCCATCCTAAAAGTGAACCTGTGGAGCTCTGCCTGCTCAGAAAGACGCCGGTGATGGCCGGGAGCCTCCGCCAGGAAATTGTCCATCACCACGGCAAAGCTTAACAGAGGCTCTGCAGTCCTACTGATGACTTTGTGCTGGGTGTCCAGGGAGGCAGATGCTTCTGCTGCCGGTTGTGTCAGCTCTGGTGGCCTTGGGATGGGTAAGCCCAGGGCTGAATTTAGGTAGAAAGCGATGGTCTTTTTGAACATGGCCACAGTGACTGAGATGGAGGCAGAAGGGATGATGTCTCCCATTTCTGTAATTCAATCTGGTGGAAATCTGGTATGGGTTCACCAGAGCTGGCCCTGGTCTGGATCTCCGGAATCCAGCACCTTTCTCATCCCTGTGTGCTCTCGTATGGTGAGTGAGGAGCAAAGATGTTCAGCTTTTGGGCAGGATGGTAAAAGTGGAGGTCCTGGAAAGCTGAATAAATACCCCATGCTCCTCCTGCTGCTCCCTAGCACCCAGACCTTGAGGGGACACCTGCTTTTTAGCACCCAGGAAAATGCACCTAAGGATTTTCTCCATATTTCTGCTTTTCTCGTCCCTGCAGGCAACACGGGCTGCTTTCCCCTCCAAACCTACTGCTCACCAGCCCAGCTCCCAGCCCGTCAACGTTGTCCACCCTCTTCGCCCAACTTCCCACTCTGTCCCTCCGCGCCCGAGAGACCCCAAGCCTGCCAGGCCACCTCCACCAGTCACCAAGTCGCCCATGGTCACCACCAAAACGGTCGTCTCCCAGGCGAAGCTGCCACCTCCGAAGAAACCTCTTCCCTGCAGCCCCGTGAGGACCCCGCTGGTGAGCTTTGCTGTCTGGCTTTGCTTTCCTGCCAGAAATTCTCTGGTTTTTGGCTGCCTGTGGCTCTTTTGGGATGGGCACTACTGAGAAGCTGTCATGCCACCCTAAGAGATGAATCTGTTGCAATGGTGAAGAAAGTTCAGTAGATAATGAGAATATTTTGAGGTAGTTTGGGTGTTGTTTTTATATGCCTTGAAGCATCTCAAGCAGGGGAGAGAGGTTTGTAGGAGGTCACTGGATGCTCCTCTGAGGATGTTGTCTCTCCCCATACACTTTGTGATCCCAGATCGTCCCAAAGCACCAGCCCCCGTGTCGGCCACTGCCTGGAAGTCCTTTTCTGGCCAAAGAGCTGCCTCCTGCACATGGACAGACCCTGCTGGTCATGGTCCCTCCTACCAACTTCAAGGCGTCGGGGACAAGTGCCATGAGCCACCCCACAAGGCCATTAAAGTAAGTTGAGAGAGGAGTTGAGCTAACTCTCACCACTGCTGGGGTCCTTCAGGTAGAGGGGTCTTGTGGGTCGGGACATTGTCTGGGTGGGACATTCCCAATATCACTGTGGTGTGCTCTATTCTGCCCCTTAGCAGGTTTCTCCTGCTCCTCACTGATATGGTTGGTGTGTACGGGCCAGGGTGCTGAGGAGCAGCAGAAATGTGCTCTGGAGTGTGTGGGTCTGTGCACACTGGTGGAGCTACAAATCCCACCAACTTTGGGGTAACTGGCCTGTAGGACATTGAGGATCTTTGGTATGGGGCATCTGGGGAGCAGCAGGTAGGAAGGAACTCAGTAGACATCCCAAGTTCTTCTACCTGGGGAGCAACCGCAACCGAAATGTTTGTCCATGGGAACCCTATGTGCATAAACAACCCTGTGCCCATGCTTCCTCTCGCATGGTGTAGGAGAAAAGCCTGCCTACTTGAGCAAGGCACCTGTGGGTGCCCGGGGTCTCCAGCCATGCCTCCACCTGGCAGGAGCCCACAGTGTTTGGCCAAGGTTGGCCAGCGGTGACCAAGAATGAGACTTTGGGTCTTGTAAGGTCCTGGTGGGTTAAGGGAGACGCCATTCTTTGGGAGTTCATATGGCCCCCTGTCCCAGAGCACGGAGAGAACTGTTGGTGAGCTGCTGGGGGAAGATGGAGTGAAGGGACGTACGTTGATGCTCTGTTTCTTTTTTCCTTCCCTACAGACCGATGCCACCTCAAAGGTGAGTCGCAGACACCGTGCAGGACCATGGTGGGGTGGTCTTTGCTGCTTGTGAGGCACAGCCTTTGGTTAAACACTGAGCTGGGACCCAAGAGACCGGAGATGAAATATTTTCCTTCCCAGGGGCTCTTGGATGAGCAGGACATAGTCCTTCTGGGTACCCAAACAATAACAGGACTTAGACACTTGTGTCCAAGGGAATGGAGGACACGGGCTTTCCAGTTTGGAACTGGGAGATTCAGTCCACATCCTTTACAACATCATTACTACTTTCAGCTCTTGCTGTATTGCTAAATTCTCTGGAAACAGGTCAGGGGAGCCTCAGGGGACCGTGCTTGCATCCGCTCCTGCTAGCCAGGCTTGTGAGCCGTATCCAGCCATGGAGAGAAGTGCTGGACTGAAGTTGGCCTTCATCCCCAGACAGTCTGCTTTGCCAATGACTGCTTTGACCCTCTTGGACCATTTCAGGTTCCTATGTCTTTGTAGCTGTCACCGCAAGGAGGCTGAATATCCCCCCAAATTCCTCAGTGTGACTCAATCCCTACGGCTCATCTCTTCTAGTAGATAAAACAAGCCTGTTCCGTGGTCCCGAAAGAGAAAGATTTGGCACATCCTGGCAGCCGAGCTCGGCTGCCTCCCCAGGTGGTGTAATTTTGTCCTTGCTGCCCACTGGGAGCAGTTCCTGGCCATCCTCTCTTGAAATGGTGCCCATGTAAAAAAGTGTTGACTGGCAGAGACTGGTGCCAGGGAGCAGGTCTTGCCCATGTCCTGGTCTGGATTCATTACTTGACACCACCAACGTGGTACGAGAGGGCCAGGGAACTGTTTTCTTTCCTGGATGGATGAGGTGAGAGATTTTGTAATTCCCATCATGGACTGAAGGATCCGTATCACGCTGGTTGATTTGGTGACGTCTGTTGGCAGTGCATGAACAACCTTGGGTGTTTTTGGGAAGCTGAGAGCGGTAAGCCCTTTGGGGACATGGTTCCTGCAGCTGGTGAGCTCACAGTTCTCACCTCTGGTTACTGCTTGGTGCCACCGCATGCTTTGGTGGACTCTGCATCCTATCAGGATTTTGAGGTTATGCCAAACACCTCAGGGTAATACAATATGGGGTTGTATCTTCAAGAGAGGACATGGGTGACCATGACAGTCCCAAGTCTTCTCTGGTCTCAGGTTCAGCAGCTGGTCTGTCTTCCCTGAGCTGTGGAGGGCTGGTTGTGGTGGGTGGTTGGTTTCTGCACTCAAATGAGTTGTCTCCTTTCTCTTTCTTCTCGCTCTAGGCCAGTCCCAGCCGTCAAAGTCCAATCACCCTCCTTCCCCTTGAAGAAGTGACAAACCAAGGACACCTTAAGCCCATCCTTCCTGAGCTGGCTCTCCTGATTTGCACTGCTGCTGGCGACAGGGGTCTTTTATTCCTTTCTTGTTTTATTTGTCTTTTGATACCAGAGGACTATTTTTATAAGACAGTATATCTATTCAGCACAAAAACTGTAGTGGTGGGGGGAGGAGAGGGGAAATCGGTACCGCGACATAACTGAAGGTTGGGGTGGGCTGGTGGTGGGGTTACCACGATGGAGACTCCACCGCAGCTCCTGACATCGCTTCCTGACCAATTTACCCCCCAGCTTTAGTTTCTTCTTGACATTGCACATGGGCTGGGGTGATTAGGGTTCAAGCGAACATCCAATGCTGACGAAAGATGCTGACGACAGTGCCAGCGAAAGCCGTGTAATATCCTTCTAGCTACCTCCTCCTTCTCCTCCAGGCCTGGTGAGACCCCCTCACCACCCGTTGCCACCAGAGTTCAATGCTGGGCATTGTCTCCGGGGAGACATTTGCCATGAGAGAAAAGTGGTTTCCAGTTTGGACTGTGCCATACAGTACTGGAACATTTCCATGAAGGATCCAAGTTCTCAGGCTCCTCCTGGCCTCCTGCCTGATTGCACAAGAAAAAAACAGTGACAATCCTGGGGCCGTACCTGGAAGGAGAACCTATCTGAGAAATGGTTTAATGTCTGAAGTGCTGGTGGCACCTGGTTACCAGGGTGCTTTCAAGGGGCTCAGGAGCCCTCCATAAATATTACATGTTCCCTGCTCATGGGACAAGCCCAGCAGTGGCTCTGTGAGCTGCTGACGCTCTGCTGTCCAAAGGAGGAAGGAGCCACAAGCCGGGAACAAGAGCAGGAAGACCTCCTGCCTGTGCCATTGGCTTGCCCAAAGGCCTTGGCCAAGCCGTTGCATTTCTCTGTGCCTCAGTTCCCCTCGTCTGTAAAATGGGGGGTGATACCTACCTCACAGGGGTGTTGTGAGGTTTAACAAACTGATGTCTTGAAAGGGCTTTACAATCCTCAGATGAAAGGTGCTGTTGACCTGCACAGTACTATACCGTGCCACTTTCCTGTGACTTGACATGCGGCTCTGTCAGGGTCTGAAACGAGAACAAAGGCTTTGTACAGTCCCCTGGCTCCTCCGGCTCTTTTCTTCCTCAGAAGTTCCCTGAACCTTTAGACACCAAGGGCTCTGGGTCTCCCACCACACCAGTGCAAACAGGACCCCCTCCTGTTAGCCCTTAAAACTGGGATCATTTGGTCCAACCATGTGTGACATGTCAACTACCCTGGGGTAGAGCCCATCTGACCTTGCACAAAACTTTTTGAGAGGCATCCAACTCGTGTCAAGGTCGTCCATGATGTAGGCTCAGGGACAACCCTGAGGGAACTGGTGTTTGATTATCCCCAGTGTTACAAAATGAGCTGCTGATTGCAGGTTGTGGTTAAGGCCACCTTAACCTAAGCTATCCTTACTGTCACCTACCTGGCCATGACATTCCTCTTTGTCTTGTTTTGCCAGTGGGGGGAGATGGTGACTTCTCCCTCTACAGCTACCCAAACTTCACCAACAATGCAGAGCCAGGACACGCACATCTGGGGGCTAAATTTGAATTATTCACACGAGAAAGGAATTGAAAGAAACTCCCATTTCTGGTCTCAGGGCCCCTGAAAGATATCTAGAGCTCTGCTCAGCAGCACGATAAGTACTCAAAAGATATTTTCACCCTTCTCAAAGACCCTTTCTCTGCCTGGGAGATGACCTTGCATGCACCAGTGGATTTTTTCTTGAGGCAGACTGGCTGTGCTGTGGTGTGGAATGACCCATCGCATCCCTTTTTTTAGCAGCAGCGCTGAGGACAGCCCTCCCACTCCACGTGGCCAGACCAACCCAGCTCCTCTGCCCTTGAGCCACAAGCTGGCTCCCCTCGAGCAGCAGAGGTACACGGGGGTTGTCATTTAGAGATGGTGCATGATGGTCTGTTTGTTGTCTCTGTCTGACCTGAGATGGTCACAGGGAGAGTAGATGGATAATGTCCATCCTGATGCACCCAGAAACATGAGAGATGGCCTATGGTCCATGCGATGGGCAGGACTTGAGGCCTGGTTAGAGAAATTAATGAATCCAAGGAAGCCTTCCACTACCTAAAGGGGGCTTATAAGAAAGATGGGGAGAAACTTTATCAAGGCCTGTAGCAATAGGACAAGGGGTAATGGTTTTAAACTGAAAGAGGGAGGTAGATTTAGACTGGATATAAGGAAGAAATTCTTTACTACGAGGGTGAGGCACGGTCCCAGGCTGCCCAGAGAGGTGGTGGATGCCCCATCCCTGGAAACATTCCAGACCAGGTTGGCCGGGGCTCTGAGCAACCTGATCTGGTTGGAGATGTCCCTGCTCCTTGCAGGGGGGTTGGACTGGGTGGCCTTTAAAGGTCCCTTCCAATCCAAACTATTCCATGATTTTGTGATTCTGTGATAACTTTCGGGTGTCCAGCTGACACTAGATGGCAGTAGATGATCACCAAATCCTCTGCTCAGCCTTCCCTCTGAATTCCTGCTGGCGTTTCCAGGGACCAGATCCTCAAGCGCAGCTTTTCTCCTTGCTCTTCCCCCCCCTCCTCATCACCTGCAATCCCATTAGAAGCATGAGCTGGGCATGAGAGCTGCTGTCCCTCTGATTGAAGTCCGTCCGAGTGGAGCTTTCCCCTTAATAAAGGGGTCTGACATGAGTTTGGGTACCTTTGAAAAAAGATGGTGGAGAGCTGAAAACCCACAACCCTTCACTGTCCCGTCTCTTCAGCATCAAAGGAACCTTCCTGGCTAGCAGACCCTTACTCAGAGAGCATGTGCCTGCAGAAGGGGAAAGGGGAAGGGTCCCGTGAAGGTGGCCCTGGCTCAATCATTTCGCTGAAGCCTGGGGGCATCGAGATGTGTGTCGTAGTCTTGTCTGCTACTTAAATGTCTTTCAGTCTTCCTAAGGCTTGGAGGGGTGGATGTGGGATAGAGGATCAGACCACTCTTACCTTCATCACCTTGGTGTTTATTGGGTGTTTGTCCCAGCTTTGCTTCTCTATAAGCCAACTCATACATCACGTCTGTCCCTGTCTGCACTTCGAGGTGGAGACCAGCACCAGAGTGAATACACCGAATGCTGTAACCTGCTTTAGCCCATCTGCATTTTTTGGCATTGGCCTGGATATCTCTTGTGACAAAAGTGTCCACAAAATGCTGCATCTGCTGGGAGGCTGGGCCTCACCTTTTCCCATTTGTTCGGGTAAGGGAGAACCTGGAACTGTGATTATGGAGACGTGCTGAAACTCTCCACCTCCAGTGAGGTCTTGAGCTATGCCTGAGGCAGAGAGACTGGGGGCTTGAGCAGTCCCTTCATGTGCACATTTCTCATCTATCCAAGTGGCAGAGTTTGTGAAGTTGAAAAGAAGACAAAAACCTCCTGACTGACCCAGAAGAATGTCTCTACACCCAATGACTTTCATTGTACATGCTGCAGAAAGCAACCACACTTTTAATTCCCAGTAACATCCTGGAAGACAGGATGAGTCCATCTCCTTGATCTATCTAATCTGATGCCCGATTTCCAACAGCAACAAGATCCAGATATTTCAGAAGACAGGTGGAGCAAAGCCCAGCTCCTTTTGGATTTTAACCTGATCCCTGATGGAGCCCGATGCTAGCACTTTGCTCTTTCCCCACGTAATTCCCCTTATGTTCTTCAACCCTCTCACAATGGACAGCCCACTGCACTCCAGGGAGCATCTTCCTGTGCCTTCCTCCCCGTGGCATGAATATTTTCTCCAGCTTTGCTCTAATTTAACAGTCTCTGTCTTCCTCCTGCACTGAGATGCTCCAGGTCCTGTGCAAATGAAATGGGGAAGATGTCACGCTGGGTGACTTGGGTGAGTAATTTCCAGTGATGCCTCTTTCTCTGCGCAGCTGCTCTTCTCTTGCTATGTCTCATTGCTGTCAACGTTCTTGCCAAGACTTCTGAGGTCCCTGCACGCCAGGCACTTTGCAAACAGCAAAACTGAGAGCTCATGGTCCAGCCTACAGTGAAATTAGTAGGGGCCTCTGGGTTTTCTGGACTCTTTTACTCATACCAGGGCTTGTTAGGGGGTGTAGACGTGGGTATGGATGTGTTTTAACATCTCCTAGGCTTCCTTTTAACACAATAGCCTCCTCTGAGTTAAACATCCAGGTGATATGATAGGCACAGCCTCAACCCAGGAGAAAGGCCCTGCTGAGCTGATAGGGATCATTTGGGCCTGTTTGGGTCCATTCTGGTTCTGGAGGTGGCCAAGGAGATGTGACACCACAGGGAAACAGCCCAGGTGGCAATAGAGGGGAGCTTCATCCCCGTGCCAGCAACTCTACCCTGAGACCAAGCTATTGCTGACAGGTAGACCTGGCCAGGCCACTGGGCCTTGGTTAGGTCCTGCCTTTGAGGCAGGACTGATGTAGGTCACTGGGAGGAGGACACCATACTCTGTGGGTGCCCAGCCCCAGAATAGCTGCTCCAGCATGTTAACGGCCTCATTGGGATGGGCTGCTTTTCCCTATGGAGCAGAAGCAAGCCAAGGTTGCGAAGACACTCAGGACTGTACCTCCCTGGCCATTTCAGGGGGTCACTGTCACCCACCACACTTGTGATGAAGCTGGCAAGATCTCCTTGCCCTTGGGCAAGTTGTTGTACATGTCTCCGTGCCGCGGTTTTCCTCTGTTTGTGAAATGGACCCCATTGGTCCCTCATCTGTCCCACCCATGCCCTGTCCTGCCCAGTCACCCTGGGGTGCAAGAGTCACAGCAAGGGCTCAGATCCTGACCCACAGTAGCTCCATGGGTTTCTGGCTGCTTGGGCTCTGCAGAGGTTTCTAAGGGATGAAGTGGGACGTGGAGGAAGGACCAAGCAACAGAGGGGACAGGCAAGAGTCTCCAGCAGTTAAATGGCTTCCAGTGAGCTTCAGAAATAGGGGGAGTGTTTCTGGAGCACACTGGGGAAGTCCTTTTGGGACAAGAAGTGTCCTCCTTGGCTCCCTGGAGTCTGAATTTCAAGGAGCATCAAGTTTGCACCGAGTTCATTGTGGGTGTCCTGGCACTAGGACCCAGTGCTCTGGACCCTGGGATGCAGCACGAGGTGACATTGCTGATGTAAAAGGTAAAACCTTCTTATTATTTTTGGTTTTTTTTTTTCATTTAATGCTGCATCTTAGGGTGGGAGAGATGAGGGAGATGGGACCAGCTGAAGGCAGGCAACATGCTCATGGGCATAGAGCTGCAGGCAGACACATGCACAGAGCCAAATGAAAAAAAAAAAACAACAACGAAAAAAGGAAAAAAAAAAGGCAGTGAAGCGGTTAATGAAGAGGCTTCTGCTGCCAAGGAAGTTGAACCATTCATCATCTTCCGTGCCTTTTCTTTCCTTTTACTTTATTTGTCTTTGGCAGAAGGTGATTTCTCTCTCCGCCCGTTCCTGCCGTTCGGGGGCTGATCGCTCTCTCCTTGCAGCCAAGGATGGTGCCATTAAAAATGAAAATACAAAGCACAGCTTGATTTTAATTCACTGCATCCACATTTCTGTATACACGGAGAGAAGGAGAGAAATAAATGTATAATATAATACACACACACTAAAGACTGGGGTCCTGTTGAGTGCTGTCACTGAAGTGTTGCCTAAAGCCGATGTCTTATCTCTCTAATTTCCAAGGATTTTTTTTTAAAGAAGTGAGTGTCTTTCAAGTCCCAGTGCTGTGAAGTACAAAGCGAGCGTGGAGACGGAACACTTTTGTGTCACCGGTGTCAAAGCAGGACGCAGCACTCCCTCCCCAACTTTCCTTTCTGTTTTAAATCCTTCTTCAGAGAAACAAATGAAGGAGTCCGTGCAAGTCTGGGCAACGTTTGGAGCTGAGGAGAAGCCCTGCCCCGTGGCTTCGTGGTGAAGTGCCATCTCGATGCAAAGACTCTGCTTCTGCTGCCCAGTGTGGTTTGAAGAACATCGGTGAGTGGAGGCAGGGCTGAAGCTGGGTGTTGGAGAGCGCACGCAGCGTGCCTGTTTTGGTCCCAGATGCTTGGCTGAGATGATCAAACCAAACCGTTCCAAAGAAGTAAAATCAGGAAGTTGGAGAATGTAGAAATGGGGGTGGAAACACCGCAGTGTGGCTTCAAATGTGCTGTATGAGACCCAAGGGTCCAGCCCTTGTCAACAGATGAGATACATAAATGAAGGAAGAATTGTTCTGGCCTAATTAGCAAATATGCACCAAATCACTTGAGAAACAACATCTAAGAGGACTTTTGTAGCCTCCTTCACTCAGTGGCTACTAAGGAGATGCTACGGGATGCTTGGAGAGGACGATCATGTCTAGCCAGGGACTGAACGGGGCTGATGGGCTGAGAGAGCTGGGGCTGTTCAGCCTGGAGAAGAGGAGGCTCCGGGGAGACCTGAGAGAGGCCTCTCAGTGCCTAAAGGTAAAGAAAGCTGGAGAGGGACTTTTGACAAGGGCATGTAGTGATAGGACAAGGAGTGATGGCTTTAAACTGGAAGAGGGTAGGTTTAGATTAGATATAAGGAAGAAATTTTTCACTGTGAGGGTGGGGAGGCACTGGACCATGTTGCTCAGAGAAGCTGTGGATGCCCCGTCCCTGGAAGTGTTCAAGGCCAGGCTGGATGCGGCTTTGAGAGACCTGGTCTGGTGTCCCTGCCCATGGCGGGGGGTTGGAACAAGATAATCTTTAAGGTCCCTTGCAAGACAAACCATTCTATGATTCTGTGAGATGATTCTATGACAGTACCCAGGAGAACGGCTGAGTTTGCTGTCACCCCCAGCCCACACCTCCCCTGTGCTTGTCTGCAGCAAAGCACTGAAGGTCAGAATGTTGCTCACCAGCCTTCTTTCTTGGACTGGAAAAGCTGGTGGGACACTCACCAAGGGGCAAAGGGCTGTTTATTGCTATTACTGCTGCTTCTTTGATACCCAAAGGTGCTATAAAGAAATAGGAATAAGATGAAATTTTTGTCCAAAAGAGGTAATTTTATCTTTGTTTGGTTTTCATAAAAACAAATAAAGAAGCTGTTTCAGTCCAAAGTTACCTCCTGTGACCAAGGGACTTCATGCACTTTCTGATCCCTAGGCTTGCAGCGCAAGGAGCTTTGGTTGTATTTGTGCTCGTAGGGAATGTTTTGGGGGTCCTGAGGCCAATGGCACAGAGCAGTCTTCATCTGTGTTGTTAAATTCTCCTCCCTTCAAAACAAACTGTCGGCTGGGATGACTCATGAGGCACATAAGTGGCTGACCCATGCAGGAGTCATATAGAGCTTTGTGCTGAGGCCAAACGTGTGCCAGGAAGGACAACAATTCAGCAGCTTGAGTTCAGTCCACTGTTCAGTTCACAACTACAGACACAGCTGTTGGGACTAGACTGAGAATCACAGAATGGTTTGGGTTGGAAGGGACCTTTAAAAGCCATCCAAGTCCACGTCCCCTGCAAGGAGCAGGGACATCTCCAACCAGATCAGGTTGCTCAGAGCCCCAGCCAACCTGGCTTGGAATGTTTCCAGGGATGGGGCATCCACCACCTCTCTGGGCAATCTGGGCCAGTGTCCCACCACCCTCAGCATAAAAGCTTTTTTCCTAATGTCTAATCTGAATCTGCCTCCCTCTGTTTTAAAACCATCACCCCTCGTCCTATCACAACAGGCCCTACTGAGGAGTCTCTCCCTGTCTTTCCTGTAGGCCCCCTTTAGGCACTGGAAGGCCGCTCTAAGGTCTCCCCAGGGCCTCCTCTTCTCCAGGCTGAACAACCCCAGCTCTCTCAGCCTGGCCTCACAGCAGAGGTGCTCCAGCCCTCTGGTCATCTTCATGCCCTCCTCTGGACCCTCTCTAACTGGTCCACGTCCTTCTTATGTTGGGGGCTCCAGAGCTGGATGCAGTATTGCAGGTGGGGTCTCACAAGGTATGGTCCAAGTATGGTCCATTTTTGGCTCTCCGACTTCTGGCTGTAATTGGTAGACAATGGGTGAAGACAAATTAAGAGAGTCCGTAAGTCATCTTAGGTAACAAAGTGCAAAAGGACTGATCTAAGTGGTTCCTCTAAATGTCTAGACGAGGAGTCCCTGGTGCCAACATCCACTTTTGTTGTAAGAAGTTATTCTTGTGGTCAGTGGTGTATAGGAGGAACAAGAAAATGTTAGCACCCTTGCAAGGCCCCTTTTGTTTATGAATGGTCACCTTACTATTCCCAGCTGGATCAACTCGATACAGCCTTTGGACTAAATTTCTAGCAAGGTGTGAATTTACCCTTTTGGATTCACAGCAAGATTCTGCTAACATCAAGAAGGGCAGAAAGCACAAGGGGAAGGGCAAGGCAGAGCTTACAGCTGCAGGACAGGACCTACCATGGCTGGACTGAAATCCAGGGTCTGCAGAGCCTGAGACCTGGACCTGAGCTGAGTGTATACATCAGGTCAAACATGCAGGACAGAGGTGCAGGTGTCATCCAGGGAACATGTGACAGGAGGTACCTGGTCTCCATTGGACTTGAGGTGACCAAAGGCTAGAGTCCAACCTGCCAAGCCGTTCTGCTGGTTTTGCTTAATGAATCCAAAATGAGCCACAGTTTGGATAAACAGCCTAATTTTCTCCTGGACGTAAAAATAAACAGCTGGCTTTTTCAACTTTTTTTTTTCTTCTGCTTTGTTATGTTGGCTTCCCTCCCCCTGCTTGCCCTTTCCAGAAAGAAAAGCCATGACTGCAAGACAAGTTTAGTCATTCTTGGAGTTTCAAATCGTTCCTGGCATGACTTTTTCACCACACAGTCTCCTCAACAGTGTCTTTCCCAGGAGGCATTTACACGTGTGAAGCTTTTGTGTTGCGAACAAGTCAGGACTGAGTTAAGGTGTTATTGTCCTTTCCCGTGCCTTGTCTCTACAGGGATCCGTTCTCGGGCACTTTATTCGCATCAGTCCTGCAGTTTGGTCTTTGCATGTTTTTTGTTTTTATACCAGCAGTGAAAATAGCTCAGTTGCCTTTGATGTTCCCTTGGATAGTGCTCTTTTTTGTTTTTTCTTCCCCTTTTAGAGCAGAAGCAGAAGAAAATCAATTTAAACAAGATGCAGAAAGGTTTTAAACCTGTGTCTTAATCTAAGTCAGCTTTGCCTCCGATCTTCCTCCAGCTCAGCTCTGAACCACCCCCCAAACCTGGCAGTTAATGACAAAAGAAAATCAACGATGACACACTTTGAAATCCTTGGCACTGAGTGACATGCACAATACTAACAAAAAAAAAAAAAAAAAAATCAGACAATTGGCTGGAGAACTTTCTCCATAAAACTTCAAAAAACACCTTGTTTTCTGGGATGGGAAATGGCTGCTCTTCTTTTCTGCTCTGCCTTGTTAGAGAACAAGCCCTTGAGTACAGCTAAATAGAGCACTTCATTATTTTCATCAGGAGGTCACGATCTTCTCGAGGGCTTGCAGAGCTGACACTGGGCCATCCCAAACATCCAGATAATGCTGTCCCACAGCACACTGGAAATGTCTTGCGACAGCAGCTGAGGATGGGGGAGCACAAGAAAAAGTGGCATGACTGCCCTTTTGGATGCCCGTGTGCTGGATCTTCAACACTACTCAAACAAAATCTTGGTGTAAGAAGCAGCTTTGAGACCGGCTGGCCTTTTTTTTTTTCCTGTGAAATGGTCTTGGTAGCTTCACACATGGTCTGAACTCTGCTACCTGGACCTTGCTAACTCTGCAAAGAGCAGAGTTCCTTGGATGTTGCTCAGGTAGAACTTGCAATACTGATCTCTCCTTGAGAGCCAGGGAATGACCATGGGGTTGCTGGCGACCACCCTAGGACAAACGTTGCCTCTGAAGGAGATCCCATGGTGCTGCAAAGCTCTGTGACCCTCTGGAAGGGACAAGGTCCTCTCTTGGTTTGCAGAACATGAATTTCATTGATTCCCAAGAATTGCAGAGATGCTGGCTGGAAAGGACCTCCATCAGCTGTCTGAAGTGTCTGCTCAGAGCCTTTCCTCTTCTTTCCAGCAAAAGGCTGGTGGTGATTGCACTTAGCATCTGGTCTGTCCTAACTTATAAAAACTGATCTGTGCTGGAGGGACAAGTCTCATGTTGAGTAAGAGCCAGTCCTTCCTTGTAAGGCTCCTCAGGGCCCCTTTCAGCCCCCGTGCCCTGAGTGACAGCTACATGTGCATGTGTGTGGGTTACACCACCTGCTAGGGTTGGGTTGTCCCAGCTCTGATGGTGGTGATTCACTTTTTTATCACTACAGGCCTGCAAACGACACAAGGACTCTGCTGAACAGTGACCTAGCTCCAAGGCCTTGAAGATCTGGCACATGGCTAGTTTTGCCACCGTGTACCTCCAAAACATCACGCTTGAAGTCTTCATGACTCCAGGGGTGATTAAGCCTCTCTCCCAGTCATTTCCACTCCTTACAAGGACACAACAGGAATTATTCCATTTAGCATCCGGCTTGCTTTCTCCGCCGGTGAAGGAGGGCCAAGCAGACTTTGTGGAAGAACTGATGGGAGGTGGACTCTATACTTTCTCCTTGATCCCTGGTGACCAGTGAAACTCAGCCTGGAGTGAAAGCAGGAGACGGATGATTTGCAGCAGAATACCAATTTTGATGATTATACACTGCACCGACACACCATCAGAATAACGGAGTGGCTGATGGATTTGGTAGCACTAGCCGCTTAATGTTCTGCCTTGTTTTGCCTCCTGTCATTTCGTGGTGCTAATGGTTTCTCTGTGATTTGTTAGATTGCCTGACCTCAAGGACACCCAGCTTCCTCCTTTTCTCTTCCCTCCTTCTCTTCCCGCCCATGCAGACATGCACCTTTGTTTTAATAGGATCTAAATGACATGTCTTTGCTTTGGACAGGGTTCAGGAAAGCCATCGCAAGGACGGCAAAACCAAAATTGTCCTATGAATGATTTCAGCTCTCCCTTGATAAGCAGGTGACCTGTTCCTGCAATGAAGCTGGGGGGCTATTGATTCAGCTCAGGGCAATTGCACAGGTTTTTGCTGAATTGGCTTGGTGTGTTGGATGGAGATTACACCTATTTTCATGACAAGAATGAATAGCTGCTGAGCTGTTCTGTCTTCCCAGCAGGACTGGGAATGGAGGAACTGCTCTGAGAAGAGTCAAGGTGTCTGATAAATGATGCAGTTCCAGTCATAGACCCCACTTCACCATCACCAGCTCATGGTACCAGAGATGGTGGCTGGGTTGAGGAAGCCAGGGTCTTCCTAGTTCCCAGAAGGAGAAATATGTCCTAGCTAAATCCTATTGTCCATGTAGGAGCAAGACCTGGGCATGCATTATGCCACCTCACAGCCCTACCTTGCTTCTCAAGCACAGAAAAGCCTGTTCGATGGTTCAGGAGGGAATGCTGAGTGAGTACGGTCCTCAGGAACGGCAGGGAAGGACCCCAGTTAGGGACAGGGGCAGCCGGACACCTCGACAGTGTAGGTCCAGCAGAATGGACCCACCAGATACACAGTACCCCTAGTGCTTGTGCCTGCCACCAGGTCATCTGCAATGAAGGCTTTTAGTGGGATGGGAAATAGAGACAGGGTCTGTGGTACCCTGGAAGTGGTTCTGGAGGCCACTATGAAATTGCCAGTCTTTGGGTCTCACCTGGCTGCTCTGCTGAAATCACTGGACCAATTCTCTGCTGAGATGACACCATGGCAGCAAATGGTTTTGAATGGGTGGGTTTATGAATCGGTGAAGAGCTGCCTCCATGTGAGGATCAAGGGCTTTTACACAAACCACAGAGCTGGAATACAATACGGACAGCTGTTCAGGGGAATTTGGCTCTTGTCCCATCCCTGCTGACCCATCTAGCCTGGCCTCACCACACTCTTACCCTCCCACCCCCAAGGCTGGGAGGAATCCAGCAAACAGCTCTGCCTCTTCGTTCCATTTGGGTTGACCATGAGCAAGGGTGGCTCCTTTTCTTCTGCTACTCACCCACATTTTGCTTCTCCTTCTTAAACTGAGCTGGGCCTGTCTTTTTTGGAGGAAGCTGGGTAACACATATATCTTGTTTAGCAAACATAAAAAAAACTAATGAGGACAGCCATTACCTGTGGAGAAGCTGGTGTCTCCTGAGATTGGTCATCTAGGTCTTACACTGATGCCCTGGTGGAACTCGTGTGTCCTCTGTGTGCTGCTCCAGAGCGATGCAGGTGTCTTCCATGCCGTTGGGCATCTCAGATGGCACAAGATGCCTAACTTCAGGGAACTGAACTGAACCTTTGGTCTCCACTGGCTGTGACAGGAGCGTAGACACCTACACTTCGACACTGAAATTTATGTGTTCCCATCTATCAGCTAAGCCCGCCTAGGGACTCAACGTTGTTAATAATAAGTGTCTAGCAGGGCAGGAGGGAAGTGTCTCAATTATCAGGCTCATTCAGCCTTAAAAATATCGTTGCTGCGCTGTTGGGCACCTGCAGTGATGGAGTCATACACAGGATCTCTCAGGAGATGGTGGACCCTGCAAGGTTACCTGGGTGGGAGTTCACTTGAGCATCTTGGCTGGGGTGAAGCGCAAAGGAGACCTTACACAGAGGCAGCAAGAGGAGGAGATGGAGAGCCCACAGCTGGGCTTCGTCTTGTCCAAGGGAGGCAATGCAGATGTTTGAGGGGTCCCACACTGTGGACTACCCCACTTCCCAGTGAGGAAGTCTACTCAGAAAGCTGTGGGCCAGCCCAGCGTGCAAGTTCCTCTCTTCCCTACGAGGTTTAATCTCATTTCCTTTGCATCAGGACTCACTCTGCTCCCACCCTTGCAAGAGGAATTATTCAGTGGTGAGCAGCGGCAGGGTTGCTCTTTGCCGGCTTTGGCAGCTCAGTCAATAACAACAGCCCTCGGTGGTGTTCCCTCCTACCGTGCTTTTCCTTTCTCCTTTGTCTTCAGCTTCCAGATTCCTCTTAAGCTTTGAAACAGAAAGATCCCTGCTCTCTGTCCTTATCTGCAAGGTGAAAGGAGGGAGAAATTGTCTTCTGCCTTTGGAAAGATAAGTCATGTTGTATTCTTCCTCTTTAGAAAACTCTCTAATGCCATTTATCTATTAATTACTGGGTTGCATTTACGCCTATTAATTCCCCCTGCTGTCTTTCATTTTTGGAAAGGTCTGTGTTGCTCGGGGTCTAATTGTCCTGCTCTTACGCTGCTTTCTTTCTCATTTTCCAGTTAAGTGGATGCCACAGCCTTCTAAAGCTGCCCTTGTATTTCCCCTGCAGATTTCTCTTCTCCCCCCTTCTCCTCTGCCCGGGTCGTGTTCAAAGCAGATTTGGCTGGGTTTGAGGGGAGTGGATTAAACCACGCGGCCCGAGCTTTAGATCCTAATTCTGCTCATGAATCAATCGTCACTGAAGCCAGGAAAACATTTTCACCTGGAACTTTTTACTGAGAGATACATTTTCAGGTCACCCGCAACATGCTGTGGTTTTATATCAATCTTGCTTCGTTGTTTGGGTTGAAAAAAACCAAAACAGACAATTTTGAAAAAGAAAAGCTTCAATTTACCTTTTTTTTTTCCCCTCCCAAACAGTTTGATGTCTCTGTTTGAAACAATATTTCACTTGCTTCGCTTCAACTTAAAACACAGACGTATTTATTTTAAATGCAAAGAAGTTCCCAGGTAAACAAAACGGGCTTATTTTCTTAAAATTATTTGCCAGTGAAAAATTGAAAAGTATACCTTTCAGACGGGTCCAAAAGAATGCTTTTCTTCAGTTCAGTCACTCATAGAGCTTTTCTTGCCACCCACTCTGCCCCACAATCGCGGTCCCTGATGCCACTGAGAAGCGCAGAGATGCTGGATTCCAGAGATCTGGATTTTGGAGGACATAATGTTCGGAGCAAATGAGAAGAAAATATTTTGTAAAAACCCCAGCTTTGGTCAGAAAGAAAAGGGGTGAGATTTTTCTAATGCATTTAAATCCCATTGGTTCCCACTGAGATACCGATGTGTCTGGTGGGCACAGAAATGGTTGTGCCAGGGTTAAAGCCATGTGAGTTCTCCTATTGCCATGTCTCTCCGGAGACCAAGAGGAGATGCATGGAGAGGGCCTTCTTCCAGGGTATCTTCAACTAAGACCATGGGTGGGATGTTGCTTTTGCTGTATCCAGCAGGAAACGAACCCATTTATTTGAAACCGGGAGAAACAGGCATATCTGTGGTTACTTTCCTTCATTTTAGCCCACCAAAGCATGAGCTAAACCATGGTGAGTGCTCTCCAGTAGTGACCCCAGGAGCCCAGACAGCTCAGGGGAAGTATCAATGCACCATAGAATCTTTAAGGTTGGAAGAGACCTCCGAGATCATCAAGTCCAACCATCAACCCATTAAACCATGTCCTGAAGTGCCACATCCACACATTCTTTGAACACCTCCAGGGATGGTGACTTCACCACTGCCCTTGGCAGCCTGTTCCAGTGCCTGATGGCTCTTTCAGTAAATAAATTTTTCCTAATAGCCAGTCTAAACCTACCCTGACATAACTTGAGGACATTTCCTCTTGTCCTATCACTACTTGCTTGGGAGAAGAGACCAACACCCACCTCCCTACAGCCTCCTCTCAGGCAGTTGTAGAGAGCAATGAGGTCTCCCCTCAGCCTCCTCTTCTCCAGACTGAACAATCCCAGTTCCCTCAGCCACTCCTCATCAGACTGGTGCTCCAGACCCCTTGCCAGCTTCATTGTCCTTCTCTGGATGTGCTCCAGCAACTCAACGTCCTGCTTGTACTGAGGGGCCCAAAACTGCACACAGTATTCGAGGTGCGGCCTCACCAGTGCCGAGTACAGGGGTACCATCACTGCCCTGCTCCTGCTGGCCACACTGTTCCTGACACAAGCCAGGATGCTGTTGGCCTTCTTGGCCACCTGGGCACACTGCTGGCTCGTGTTCAGCCAGCTGTCGGCCAACACCCTCAGGCAACTTTCCAGCCACTCTTCCCCAAACCTGTAGTGTGGCATGGGGTTGTTGTGACTGAAGTGCAAGACCTGGCACTTAACCTTCTTGAACCTTGTACAGTTCACCTCGGCCCATTGGTCCAGCCTGTCCAGATCCCTCTGCAGAGCCTTCCTACCCTCAAGCAGATCGACGCTCCCACCCAATTTGGTGTCATCTGCTGACTTACTGAGGGAGCACTCAATCCCCTTGTCTGGATCATTGATAAAGATATTAAACAGAACTGGCCCCAAGACTGAGCCCTAGGGAACACCGCTTGTGACCCAACCAGATACCTGAAGCAGGGTAGGTTGTCCTGGCTGTCAAGTAGGTGAAACAGTGACCGTACGAAACCAGTAGCCTAAAACATAGGCTGTAACCTCCCCCATGAAGGTGGGTGGTTGGGTAGACATCTATGTTGCTTCCCATAGGAGCTGTTAAACCAGTTTGGAGGTGGCTGTGGTATGACCATCCTGGATCGCTGGGACCACAGGGCAGATGTCCCTGGTCTCCTTGCTGCTGTTGCTACTGACAAGAAATGCTTCAAAAGAAGAGAGCTCTAAAGAAGGGGAACGTTATGCCTGGGTTTTGCACCCTCAAAAATAATTTGTGGGTGGCAGTATGTGGCTGTCCTCTGGGTCAAATAGGCCAGATATTTACAAATTCACTGTTGGATGGGGTGCGATGGTTGGGCAGAGGGCAAGAGGTCCTGCTAGGATGAGGAGGAGTTGGTAAAATGGGAGGTAAGAGAGGGAAATCCACGCCTGTGTGGGTCTGGTGCTCTCGTTATATTTTCAAATTCAGGTTGAAATTGTGCACAAACCTGATGGAGGCTCTTATACCGGGGGTGAGCTTCACCTGAGGAGACCAACAAAAGCATCCTGGAAAAGCAGGATTATGGAGGGGCTTTAAGATAACAGTCTAATTTATGTCTTATTCCCCATTTTCCACTGAGCTTCGGTGGCACTTGAAAGCAGCTGGCGTCAACGGTGGCTTTGTGCCGGCTGCCTCCGTGCACAGCCTTCAAGGAGTGGCAACCCAGGGAGACAAGCAACTAACCTTTTTTTTCTCAGTGGCTAATGACAAAAATAGACTGTTTGAAAGCCTTCCCAAATCCTGGGAGGAGGTAATGATGGTGGGAGCTGAAAATGCAGCACTTGTTGCCTAGGGCTGATCTCCTGTCCACGGAAGACAATGGCTGGTTGCTCTTCAGGGACTGAACTGGGGGGAAAAAACATCCAGGTACCATTAACCCCAGAGATGCTGCATCCCATGGGCAAAGCCTGCACCCCAGGGCCATCTCTGTAGCAATTCTCATTTGCTCCCTGCTCAAAAAAAAAAAGAATTTCTCACCACCCATCCATCCATTCTTCAGATCCTTCTGTACTGCATCCCTCTCCTAGATTTGCCCCTCTGCTGTGGGAGGATTTGTCTGCTCTCATCTCAACTGGACTGTATCAAGTGATTGCTACTGCCCTTCCCTGTTCCTCACCAGCTTCATGTTTGGTGCTGGGCTTCTCTCCTACATGGGAACACACTGCTTGATGAACAGAGACCCTTGGAGGGCCCAAAGCCAAAGCTATCCCATAAACATCACCCTAGTGTTGTTTTTTTTTATTTTGAAGCAGCTGGTACGATGGGGAACTAAAACTGGTCTTTGCTTCTGTGACAGTCAGCTTCTTGTTGCACTTTCAGACATATTTCTGTTGCATTTGTGGAAAATTAGATGGATTTGCTAATCTATGGATGCGACTGTAATTGGGAGACATTGAGAGCCATTAACGACCCTTAATTGCCTTTGGCTTCTGGTGGCAGGGTGGAGCAAAGAGCAGACACAGCACAAAGCCAGCGCTCTCTGAGAAAAAGGAGTTTCTTCTTGTTGTGCAGGATGTTTGAAAAACGATGGGATGCAACTCAGATAGAACCAAGATCCGGAGGAAGTATCATGGGGAATATAGATTAATTTTTCTTTAATTCCTACCTCCCTGAGGTACCACAGTGGCAAAAGAAGGGAGAGAGGCCAAGCTGTTGCCTGAGGGACAAGGACAAGGTGAACCTGTCTGTGGACAAGTGGGTGCAGCTGGGCCCTGAGATGGTTTGGGAAGCTTTGCTGGAGTCCTGGCCTTTTGGAGGTATGTCAAAGACGACAGAAGGAATCACCTACACCTGCAGTTTTCAACCCTTTTCTGTGAATCCCCAATATGCTACAATAAAAAGGCAAACCCATAAGGGTCTCCCAGTTGAACCTACTTTTCTTGGGCATCTTGAGCAGATCCCTGGAAAACCACAGGTCCCTGGAGAATCTGTAGGTTGAAAATCTCCGGAGGACACAGAGAAGGGGATGGAGAGAAACTTGCAGGGTAAATTGTGGAAGCAGATGGCTAGATGTAGAAAAAGCAGCAGCTGTTGCCGTGCATTAAGCTTTAGCAAAGCCCCTTTCCTCATGGAGTGGCAGGAGCTTAAATAAATCACCTGGAAGACCAGAAAGAAGTGGAACTGTGCTCTGCCTTGATCAGAGCAAGAGAGATTCATGATGTGCAGGCAGGCAAACGCTGTTTACATGGTGGATTGAGTAAACTCCGTCCACTGAGGCTGGGGAACAGCAGCTGGCAGAGGGGAACTGTGCAGGGACTGTGGGAAAGGTCCTTTGGGGAGGACATCAGCAGAGAGATGGAGGAGCAGGTTAACGGGGGAAGTGCCCTGCAAAAAGTGGGATGAGGAGCCATCAGCCCAGCTTGCACCATGCCTTGGTGTTCTCTGCATGCATGAGGGTTGTGCACAGCGCTAGCTGGGGGAAGAACCTGCTTGTGTACAAATGCCTCACCTGGAGGGTTAGAGAAATGTGGAGAGGTACCATGCAGGGTGGCAATCAGTTTCCTGATCATAGAATCACAGAATGGTTTGGGCTGGCCAACCTGGGCCAGTGTTCCACCACCCTCAGCGTAAAAAATTTTTTCCTAATGTCTAATCTGAATCTACCTCCCTCTATTTTGAAACCATTACCCCTCATCCTATCACACCAGGCCCTGGTGAAGAGTGTCTCTCCATCTTTCCTGCAGCCCCCTTTAGGCACTGGGAGGCCGCTCTAAGGTCTCCCCAGAGCCTCCTCTTCTCCAGGCTGAACAGCCCCAGCTCTCTCAGCCTGGCCTCACAGCAGAGCTGCTCCAGCCCTCTCATCATCTTCGTGGCCTCCTCTGGATTCGCTCCAACAGGTCCGTGTCCTTCTGATGTTGGGAGCTCCAGAGCTGGATGCAGTGCTGCAGGTGGGGTCTCAGAGCAGAGTAGAGGGGGAGAATCCTTTGTAGGATGGTCCTACTAAGTCCATCCACCTCATCCTATTGCAACCCCAGCTTTAGGCTGTGTGTAGATCCTGACTTCATTGCCCAGCAACTCCAAAACTAGATGTAAGGGTGGCAAAGAATAGCCAGTTTTTTTAGGAAGCTGTGCAAGACCAGGTGGCACCTTTGCTCAGTTAATGCAGGCTGCCTTCAGTCAGCCTCACCACCCGGACTTTAATTTTCTCTTCCAGACCCTCAACCAACCATTCCTTCTTCCCTCCAGGTGGGAAGGCCAGATAGCAAAATCCATCCTTTGTGCTGGCCCTTTGCCTTTTTTTTTTATTTTTATTTTGGGACTTCCTTTGTAAAGCAGCCTGCAATTTTGGAAGGAGGAGTTTGGTCTGCCCAGGGAGTGTGCTGGGCTGTGCTTCCCTCTGGACTGGAAGGCAGCAGATTTGGTGATGGATGCTCATCTCTGAGTGATCAATACTGCCCCTGTTTTTGCTGTGTTCTCCCTGGAGATGCTTCAGATGTAGCCATGCTGCAGCCTCATGCATGATCTCTGTGGGGAGGTGGTTCATGGAGGGCCCTGCTTGGGTGCTCCTGCAGCTTGGGAATGAGAGGCTGCCCTCTTTTCTCCAAAAGTGGAAAAGGGGACGCAACGAGGCATGCAAGCTCGCTTTACCAGACCGCCCGCACGCTGGGGCTGAGACTGGGACCTTGGTTGACATGAACATCCTGTGCACCACCACTCTCAACCCATCTAGACAAAATCATAATCCTCCTTGGTGGGTGGCATTCCCCTCCATTTCATGCAGATAATACTCGCTCTTCGTTAATACCCACCTTAAATAAGTCACAGGGTGGTTTTGCAATTTCAGCAGAGACGGAATCTGTATGTGTGAACAGAGGGAGATGGAGCGAACGAGTAATTGGGCTTAATCTTTCTACACTCAAGGAAGCAACAAAACATCTCTGTCTATTTAGTCAAAACACGGCAACATCATTGCTCTACTGCTCAGGAACAATAAAGATGCAAATAATGTCAACATCTCCCAGGCTTTTGCCAAGACAGTTACTGAAGAGAATATTATTGCGTTCTGATTACTTTGTATGAAATCCACTATCAGTGGCTGTGCATGGCTTTGCTTCTTGAGGATGCTGAATTGAACCGGAATGAAAATGAGAACCACCATCTCTACTGCTTGCCCTCCATGCTCTGACTGATGTTTTAGCTCTGGAGGCAGGGCTGGGGTCTTTCGCAATGCTGGGGACAGACCCAGGAGTGGCACTTCATCCCCTTCCCCTCAGTTTCCTGGGGATGAGGAGTCTCAGACGCTTTGAGATCGAAAGTAGATGGAGCCTCTCCACACCCTTACCATGACCTGGAGACATATCTACAGCAGGTCTAAGCTGCAAACAGGAGTCATATATGGGTAAGGATAAAGTCTGTCTATTCCTGAGGGCTGGAGGAGCTTAGCAGCAGCAGAAAGGAAACAGGATGGGATTTTAGTTTGAGAAACAGTGATGAAGCAAGTTATCAGCATTTCTGAGCTACATCCAGATTTTCATTTCACTAGAGGAGTGGGAATTTCTGGGGCCTAATTTTCCTTTTGGCAATCCCTGGGACATGGCGTTTTGGGGACTTGTAGGAAAACAGTGGGCTGAGCTATGATGAAATGGCTGGATGTCAGAGTCACCTTTCTCTTCTGCATGAGTATGTAAGGCAATTAAATTTATTTATATCTGTCTGATAGATATATATATAGAGTTACATCCGTCCAATACAGAGCCAGAGCAATGGGATCAGCAACCTGGACAGGGGGAGTGGGGTTGAGCTGGATGGGGATGCATGAGGTGGCCAGGGTGAGTCAGCAAGACAGAGCTGGAAGGTCAGAGGACCTTTGAACAAGAAAAAAAAAAAAACCAACTTTTCTGGACTCAGTGCTGAGTGAAGGAGGTTGGGGCTGGGGAAAGATCACCCTGAGGGTGAGTGTGGCCTTAGTACGCCAGGTTTCATTGCCATCTCCTGCTGATGCAAATGACTTGCTGCATCCAAGGATGAACACGATGATGGGTCCCACTGGCTTCTCTGTCCTGGGAAGATCCAGGAGCTGGTGGTTTATGTCAGTACAGTGACTGTCAGCTCCTTCCCCAAAAGAATTTGTTACCCATCAACAGCAGCCACGAACTGCTCATCACCTGTGACGCTGAAGGCTGCATCATATGACTTTAATTACTGCTGATAGGAGGCAGTGACAGATATTTATCCAAAAAAAGAATTCATTACTCCTGAATGAAATATTTAGCTGAAAAGTGAATGGCATCTCTGATAGAGGAGTTGAAAATAATTCAAGAAAAGAGGTAAAAGGTTCATATTCTAATATCTAATGTAGGAGGTTTTCTCCATGTCAGCGTGCTGCTGTAGCTGCGAAGAAGGAATAATTTCCCAGTAGCAGGGACTGGTTGACAAATCTCTGGTTTCCAAATGCTCTCTGCCCAGAATAGTACTGATACAAAAGTAGAATTAAACTTTAAAAGGAAAGACTTGATATTTTGCAGAGAAATTCAGAAGAAAAATAAGAGATACCATTCAGTTTGGCTTGAGTTTAATTCTTCTCATTTTTAGTTATTGAAAAGTTGTAGTTTTGGAAGGTGAAAGGCATAAGACTCATATTTGAAATGCAAGAGTTTTTCTGGGTATTTAATTCCCAGCAGAAGAATAGGAAAAGATAAAATAGAGAGCTCTCCCTAGAAAACAAAATTACAGCGAGAGGTTCATTTTCAAACACCAATGTATTTGGACCCGAAATCCTCTTTGGCTCTACCAAACAGATCCTGCGTCCACTCCTTTCCCCTTTGCTTCAGTTCATGTTTCCCTCTCCTCCTTTTGAAGGATAAATATTTTACTCAGCTATATCCCAAACCAATGAGTTTCAAAGGGACCATTTGATTTGTTTGGTTTGTTTTCCTCCAGCACTGCAGGAGCTAAAGGTTGTGCTGTGGCACCTGCCTGCGCTGGTGCAAGCCAGTGAAAAAGGTCTTTAAAATCTGAAGAAAAATATATTGTGAGTGCCTACATCTATTTTGAGAAGAGATTTAGGCTTCTTAAGTAATTTCTGTGCCTTGGTTTAGCCTCACTCAGTAGCTAAAATACTACACAGTTGCTCCCCCACTGCTCCCCACGATGGGATGGGGAAGAGAATCAGGAAAGAAAAGAAAGAAAAACTTGTGAGTTGAGATAAAAACAGCTTAAGAGAATAACAAGGGAAAAGAAAACAAACAACAAAAACCACCCAATAGCAAAAAATACTTATATGTAACTTACAGTACAGTACCTCACCATGGATCCTGATGCCCAGCTCCCTCTCAAGTAGCAAAACTTGCCCCTCAGCACCATCCCCACTTTATACCCTGAGCATGGTGTCACATGGGATGGAGCAGCCCTTGGGCCAATTTGGATAACCTGTCCCAGCTGCTGGCTAATTGGTAACCCATCCCAGATCCCAGCTGTGTTCCCCAGCCACAGGTGCCACCAGCTCCAGCTTCTCTCCCAGCTCTGGTGAAAATGAACTCCATCCTAACCAGAACCAGGACAGAAGTGCTTTAGTCCGTATTTTGCCTTACAGTCTTTTGCGGCCTACACATTATAAATCACAGCTGCCCCAATGGCCCTGTTGGTGCACCCAGTCCCACGGTGTGTTTCCAGGCTCAGATGATTTCTACCTCTGGCATTGCTTTCTCGCCTGTTCTCTGATTGGTTTGTGCTCCAGGCTGTTTTTCCTTTCTCCATTTCAGTCTCCAACCCTTTGTTTCAACCATTTATCTCACAGATGAAACCTTCTGAGATGCTCTTTGAAAAAAATCACAGGCTGAGAGAGTCGTTTTCTTCCAGTACCACAGTAATGATATCTTCAAAGATGTTTGAAAATCACCTAAATAAGACCTCTCGTCCCTGTGCTCACACTCTGTCTTTAGTTAGGGCAGGGTTTTATCTGGCTTTCTGGGGTTTTCATGGCTTTCAGTGGTGCTTAACTTGCTGAACCCAACTGAGAGGTGTGAACTGAAAAGTGAGTGAGGTGGATTATTTATTTTGCTTAAAACTGATGTCCACTCCAGAGAGGATGGCAGGTCTGGGAGGAGCACAGAAAGGGTTTGATCTTTCCAACTGGCTCCAGGGTTATCAAATTCTCCAAGGATAGGTGACTCATTTTAGAGGAGACGCTGGAGGGCAGATAGGACACCCAAGAACGTCTCCAATGGCACTGGATGCCCTGGATGAGGAATGAACTCAATGCCCAGTTTAGTTGCCTAAACATTTCTACTGCCATTGAGTACCCTAGGCCATCTTACCTGGCCTCCAGCTGCCCTAGGTATGTTCCTGTGATGGTGTCCTCTCCCTTACCTTGCAACCTGACCACTTTTCCGTAACACTGCTCAAGTGGTTGTGATAACCATCAGTGATAGGTATGTCTGGTCCTGATGGTAATGGCGGTGTCTGACTTAAAGTGGATTTTGGGGAGGCCAAGGGATGGCGGTGCACCCCTCAACCACAGTGCTGGCCAGTGTCCAACTCAAGCCAAATTTGGCAGAAGCTAACATCTACAGGCGGTGTGCAAGTGTGACTGTTAGTCAATTATCTTACTCCACAAATACTGAGAAGCCCAAGAACCCTTTGAGCATTCCTGCATGGCAGTGAGCTGCACATCAGGATCTCCCCCTGGGTAACGCCTCAAAAGGCTGAGAGATTCCTTGCTGCAACAGATCCTTGGTAAGTGACTAATAGCATGATAAACTTTGAAATCTTAGCTAAGTGATAGAAAGGATTGATTGTGAGACCTCTCTGGTTAATGGCACGGGTCACCAGGATCCCTTGACTGTGTTGACTGGGTCTCCAGTTAACTCAATCCCATGAGGGGACCGAGTGCACTCTCAGTAAGTTTGCAGATGACACCAAGTTGGGCGGGAGTGTTGATTTGCTTGAGGGTAGGAAGGCTCTGCAGAGGGATCTGGACAGGCTGGACTGATGGGCCGAGGTGAACTGTATGAGGTTCAACAAGGCCAAGTGCCGGGTCCTGCACTTGGGCCACAACAACCCCGTGCAACGCTACAGGTTTGGGGAAGAGAGGCTGGAAAGCTGCCTGGCAGAAAACGACCTGGGGGTGCTGGTCAACAGCCAGCTGAACATGAGCCAGCAGTGTGCCCAGGTGGCCAAGAGGGCCAGTAGCATCCTGGCTTGTATCAGGAACAGTGTGGCCAGCCGGAGCAGGGAAGTGATGGTACCCCTGTACTCAGCACTGGTGGGGCTGCACCTCAAATCCTGTGCGCAGTTGTGGGCCCCTCAGTACAGAAAGGACATTGAGGTGCTGGAGCACATCCAAGGAAGAGCAATGAACCTGATGAAGGGTCTCGACAGATCTCTTTATCTTTGAAAAGTACCCTGGGTTGGTTCAAGAGCCATTGAGGTGGAGAACGGGTTCCTTCAATCTCTGTAGAGCTTTCCAAGCACAAAGCACTCACTTGGGTTATTTAAGGAGTCACCTGAGTCCAGAGGGAATGGGGTGGGTAGCCCCGCATTGTCCCGCCCTGTTCAAGGCAAGGAGGGTCACTGCTTGTAGATCTCAAGACAGGTTGAGGGACACCTGAGTGTGGTCCCCATTGAGGAAGAAGATACCTGATGTTGCTGTGTCTTAAATACATACTTCAGCTTACTCAGAGGGTTATCAAACTGGAATGCTTTTCCTAAATCCTTTGCTACCCACACTTTTCCAACCTCTTTGGGTCCCCCTGGCCTCAGCCAGCTGTTCCCTCTCGTGACGCATCTTTCCTGCCTTCGCACAGGCGGTGCCAGCACAGATGCCCACACCGGTATGGCTACTTGCCTCCCAGCAACACTTGAGCAAAACATCCTGAAATGGATGTTCTTATCCGGCGTCTATTGTGTGCAGAAGGGAATGGATTCCTCGCCGCTAATTGCCAATGCTCTCTGCAATTTGTTGCACATTATTTCTTTTTCCTCTTCTAATTAATGATTGCTTTGTGTTCTCTCTGCTTGTTTTGTGGCTCTCACTCTCTTTCCCCAGCTCTGTCTCTTTGCTATATTTTTTCTCTGATGCCGTTTCCTCTCCTCTCCTCCCTCCCAACATCATCTGCTTGCTCTCTTGGGGGGCCTCTTTCCAGCTAAACCATGCTGTTTCCAGCACACCAAGTATTTTTTTTTCACATCTACTTCTCTTTTTTTTTTTTGTTGTTGTCCTCTTGATTGCTTTCTCCCCAACTGTTTCTTAAACGCTCCTTGCATTTCTGCTTCTAGAGTGTGCAGAAATTGTCCAATCTACTCCAATTTGGGCTTGGGTTTGTATTTCTAGAAATTGCCCTGGGTTTCTCTGGGTTGTTTTATTTTTGCAGAGACTTCTAGCTGATGGCGTTTCAGTTCAGAGATGGGGCTGGCAAGTCCTGAGGGACCTTGGACATGTCACAAGAGAGAATTCAGAGGGTCAAATGTGCCATCCTTCTCCAAAACTGTTGACATGAGTAGTTGAATAAGGAGTATTTCAATCAAAAAGCACGTTGACCATTTGGAAAGCATTCAGAAAAGTGCCACTAGAAAGATCCAACTTGTGACAAACTTGCTGCCACGGAAAGACATGGGTTACGTGTCAGCACGGATTTCACTCCGCTCGTTGTTGGAGCCAATTGCAAGACAGCTCTGAGGCAGAAATGAAGTAGATTTGGCAAGCACAACGGCTTTCTCAGGTTATTAAAGCTCAGCAGTGCTCAAAATAAGCTGCGATTTGGTTCAGACCTTGCTTGGGCAGCTGTGCTGAATATGGACGCAGTGAGCTCAGCTATGCCTCGAGAAAAAAAAAAAACCTGCAGGTCTGCCAGTGGTGGCAGAGAGCCCTGGGCAGAGGACCTCCACCTCCTGGCCTAGTTGCCTTCCCTGGGCTGTGGCTCTGCTGGGACCTTCAGACCCCTCCCCAGCTCCTGGGGCTTGGTGAAGGATACTTCTCACACTTTCTTCCTTGCCTTCCCCCATCTTCCCCAGGGACATTGCCTATCCGCTATGGCCTGCTTGAGGAGTGTAGATGGATATGCTTCAAACCACAGGAGCCACAACCGTTCCACCCTCCGCTGTCTCGCCCTGTTGAAGTGCCTGGGCAGTGCTGGTAGTTGCAGGTTTGCAATGCAATGGGGGAATGGGGGTGGCTTTGATGGCCCCATCCAGGCTGTAGCTCAGGACTTTTCTGAGCCAAAATGTGGCCTTGAAGTTTACCTGATGGAGTTTTCTTCCATGAATGTGTCCCCAAATCTGTCATCTGTCATCTGCCAATCTGAGTACCCCAATAACCAATTCTTCTGTAGGCAAAGTTTGCTTGCCCCTGCACAGCTTCCAAATCCACGTCTCAATTCTACTGTTTGGAGATGGGGAAGGTAAGATCCAGAGTGAGGACCTGCTACTGACATCTGGGACAAGGACACAGGCATGTCTTCTGGCTTGCTTGGCCACACACAGCACCTGGAAAGGCAGGAATGCTCATTCCTGGGGTCTGGGCTGTCACCCTGGCTTGAAAAGCTTCAAACTCTGTGTGAGTCAGGAGAACCCTTGCAGTAGTTCTCTACTTGAACTGCCCAGGGAGGGTTCACTGGTGAAGGATTCAGTCAATGGTGTGCGGGATGTTTCTGAAGATGCAGCTGGCCAAGCTACATCCCTGACACTTTCTGCTGCTGGACTGCTGTGGATGTGCCAGGGATGGAGAGACGCCCCATGAGTCACGCATTAACCCCTTACCCTCTTATCTTCACAGCCTCACTACAAACCTGATCTTCTCCTCCAGCATCTCCATGCCTGCCATGTTTGGGGAGGAGCAAAGCTATTTCTTATGAAGGAACATGACCACCCACATCCAGGGATGGACGTTTACCCGTGGCTTCTGCTCTGCACTCACCAATGGAGACCATTAGGTACCCTGCCACGGTGGTAATGGACTGTGGCCATCTAAGCATTTCCCTGGATAAATGTGTCACATTCCCATCTGCTCCTTTAAAATAATGCAATTCAGCCTAATTTTTGGTATCAAGGCATTGGTTAGGGAAATTATATTCTGTCACCAAGATATCAGGCTTGTCTGGGTTTTAATAAAATTGTGACACCCTCTGCAAGACAGTAAAAGAGGAGTTCCCGTGTTCAAGCCCTGCCTCAGACCAGTGATTTTTCCTGCCGTCCCGGAGTAAACACGAGATGACAGTCCTGCAGGAGCAAAGCAAATCCGTTGTGACTAAGAATCACCTGCCACATGGCTGGGAACAGCGGGATACAAATGTGTTCTGGCGTTGGCAGCAGGTCCCACTTGAACGGGTTTCTGGGAGTAAGTGACTGGGTGACTCGGAGGCGATTTGGTCTTAACCCTTGCAAGGGGAGAGGAAAAAAATAATTGTAGGGGATATCTGAACTAGGAGCGGTAAAATAAAAGACAGAGAGAAGGCTGGTTGAGAGGGAAGATGGGGAAGGTGTAAAATACAGTTAGTTTCCCAAATCTCCAATGTGAGGCAGGAAAGGAGCTGCAGAGACCTGGAAATGGCTAAAATCTTGGTTTCTAGTGGTAATAAGGACAGAAATAAATGCAGTGGGAAACCTTAAGACCTCTTCTTGGGGCCTTAAAATTCAGGTTAAAAATAGGGGTTGGAAATCGGTCCCTCTCTGTTGTAAGGACCGTGAAGGTGGAGCACGCGGGCTTTCCGTCCCTGGCTTTCAGCTGTGGGAAGGAGATCTCCTGCAAAGCCCCTCTTCAAACAGAGGGAGAAGAATATTTTTTTTGTGAAAAGGGAAGGAATTTCCTGCAATATCACCAGCAGTGGAAGTTGCACCTGACTCGTATTTTGACTGGTAACTCAGTCCCAAACCTGGGGGATGAAACGAGCCCTGTCCTCAAAATACAGAGCTGTATTCATCCCAGGGGCTTAACCGGTCTTGTCCCCTCTGGAATGGGAAGCAGACCCATTGCAGGGTGTGCTGTTCACATACACCTGTTGCTCTCACCCATGCTCCGAATGTGAATCCTTTTTTCATGTAAAACAAGCTGTGTCAGTGAGGAACACACGTTCAATAAAGTCCTACAGCCCAAATGGAGATTTAATGCACGTTTTGACACAGGGCCAGCTCCTCGCTGGCTGTAAATTGGTGGTGTCTCACTGGCTTTCTGCTGCTGGGTGGCGGTGGGGCCACGGTGCTTTCCACCAGCTGAGGACCTGGCCCTCGATTACACTTCGCCTTGGAGCTGAGGGGTTTTGCATTGCAGAGCTGGCGGTTTGTCCTTCCCCACTGGGAAAACCCCCAGCCGACGGCACTGAAGTGCTCCATGGGATGGGGTTGGCTCCATGGTGGTCCCCCCTCATAGGGGCATCACTGCTTCTGGGGGATCCTGTGATAACTCCCAAGATGTAGAGAAGATAAGCTGGAAAGGATTTTAGAGACTCCCAAGAAATGACCCTGCAAGTTACAGCAAGTGTCTTCCCTTTTTTTTTTTATCTTTTCTTTTTCTTATGACTATTCTAACATGGACCCCTCGAGGAAAAGCAGAATAAAGCATATGTACATTACAGGGGCTGGATGCATTGCTCAATTAACTGGAAAATTCAGAATTCACATGTAATTTCACCAGTGAGGGAGAAAAAAACCACCCCTGCCAAGAGTGCAATGCTGGTTAATATTAGTTCTAAAATGAGGTTGGTAAAGAAATAGGCAGTGTGTCTGCGAGGGGCAGGGGGGCACGTCCTAGAGAGGGGAAATCTTCTGTTATGAATGTTTCACCTTCCAGAAAGGAAAGGTGTCTGGATTCAGAAGGTTTTCAGCTGAACGTAAAAATCTCAACATTCGGATGAGCTGTTTATTGCCGCTTCGTAACCAACCCCTGATTTCCATCATCCAAAGCCCAGATATCTTGGGTGTTGGTTCTGCTAAGTCTGGCTCACCTCCTTACGGCTTCTCAGCTGGAAATGCAAACCTCCTGGATTTATAAGGTGGAGGATTTGTTTTACAGCCACTGGGGACTCCCGGGGTTCATGTGCCCAAATAAAGAAGCTTTTACCCCATCCCCTTCTCCAAGGATGGACAGTGTGAGCTCCCACACGCCCAAGAGTCATCAACCTCCCCCAAACCACGGTGTTCCAGTGAAACACCTCAGTTGCAGCGAATCACTGGGTTGGTTTTTTTTTTGGTGAGGGCGATAATCCTGCAGTCCTGTTGAGTAGCAGAGCTCGTTGGAAACCTCTGGACATCGCAGTGGGTAAATGTGAAATCACAGCGGCTGACATCAAGGGAGCGATGTGATGGTTAGGGAGATCAGATCTACGCTCTCTGGGAGCTTTCTCTCTGCACGATGTCACTCCAGTTTCACAACACGTTACAGAAAAGGCTGTTTCTGCTGCTATATCATACAATAAGTATGGTTTTAAACCAGTAATCTCTTTCTTTTTTAATGCCAAAAGCACTCCAGGACAGATTAAACTCCAGATTCACACCCTGGCTTTAGCTCCGTACTTGCAGGCGTCTCCTAGGAGCAAGGCACGGGAGCTCACGTTGTAATTTGGTGGAAGTGCTAAGTATAGTCCTGGGAGTCTGGAGAGCAGTTCTGCTTTCCCTGGAGCAGACACGGGCTCAGCTGAATTGCTCTCCAAGCTCAAGTGTGTATTTATTACGGACTTAACTCGATTTTTTAAAGACAGTTGTCTAGTGGCATCTGAGATGTCCAGGGGTGCCTGAGATGCCTGCACAGGGCTTGCAGACCACGGGAGGCTTGCACCTTTGTAGCACAGTGACCCTATGGATAACCCACAGCATCTTTCATGTCATACGTCACATTTAGGAAGCTGAACCAAGAAATGCTTACGTATAGGTGTCCGAATCTGCGTGCAGTCTCCCTCTCCAGCGCAGTGTGGTGCTGGGGTCATGGATCAATGGGAAGACTCCGCAGGGAAATCTCGCTGCTCTCTGGCATTTCCACCCAGCGCTTTTATTCAGATGAATGGGGGAAGACACCGAAGGACTGCAGGGCTCCGATGCGTAACAGCCATAAGGGACCTTTTAGCTTCGGGGAGCAGCTGTATGCAGCAGCTGTGTGGTGACAAAAGGCCATTTCAGTTCATAACTATTCCCATCTAAATGCAAATACTGTCATGTTCACGGGCTAGCGAGGGGAGGGTGCATCCCCTGGCTCAGTGCTCAGGGCATCCTGGATCCCTGGTCCTTCCACACAGCCAGTCCACGTAGATCCAGAATGGGATTTTACAGCTGTTCCCCACATCATATTCCTTAGCGTCTGTCTTCTCATTTGTCTTCCTGCTTTGAGGAGCCTTCTCTAACTCCAGAGCTAAGAGACTGAGCTGGGATAAGATGCCAAGGTGGAATTTGGTACTTAGACACACACCAGGCCATAGATATTTTGAGCCGTTGAGTTTGGCCCCATTGCTGTCCCGTGTAGCTGCTTGGTTGAGGATAGGTCCAGGTGCTCACAGGTGGCACAACCCATTCCAGCATCGCAACACCAATGACAGAATTGAGATTAGAGGGGTACAGCCTGAAAAGCTTTTGACATACAAGAAAAGAGACTGAATGGCTTCATCATTGGTTTAGGACCTTACGGAGGCACAGAATTTGTTGAGTGGGAGAAAGACCCCTCTGTAAAATACTCACCCACAACATCCATTAAAGAGTTCCAGCATGGTGAGCTCGGAGCCAGACATGGCTCAGAAAAAGGGTCTTTCCAACAGAAAGTGCTTGAATTTCCCTTGGCTAGCTCATCCCCGGAGGTGGAGCTGGGGGTGCTCAGCCCTGGGGCAGAAACTCCATTTCAAGCCTGTGTGAGAGTGGCTGTGGGCTTTGCCTGTTGTTTTCAATGACTCTGCAAGAATATCGTACATGGCCAAATTCATCTTCAGTTCCTTCCCTACCCAGTCTTGTCCTTCTGGTCTTTCTGGTTATGGTTGGTTGTCTGTGGCCCACCAATCTCATTGTCCTGGAAGAGCTAGAGCAGAGGAACACAGTTATACAAGCCTCTTGTTCTCAGAAGCAAACGTTACTTGCTTTCGTCCCAGAAGCTCACCTACATATGAATCTTTGTCTTGGATCTCTTAGCTATGTTATGGGGCTCTCAAAAGCCTTGGCAACCTGAGTTAACCACCCTTCTGGTGTTATGCTTCCTTGTTGGTATCAAATGCCCAGATGACATTTCTGTCCTACACGTGCAAGGTCTCCTTGGTGAACAGAAGAGCCGAAGATGACGTATGAGCTTTGTGGGAGCTGGTTTGTCTATCTTTGTTGTTGGTTTACTTAATAGGTGTCTTGTGTTTGAGCTGAGATGCAATTCCTTACACAACCTCTTTTCCCAGTCTGTCAAACCAGCTCAACCTTTCAATCATTTCACTATCCATGACCACAGTTCGGTGAAGAAACTTTGAATTATTTTCTTGCAAACAAGGAGACAAAGATAAGACAGTTGAATATTTGGCTTGGTAAACACGTGTTACCTCAGTAGGAAAATTAGCCCTGCAGACGGGACACAGGACTACTCTAATAATCCATTGCTAATTCATCAGCATGGTTTTGCCTCCATAGGAATAATCAGCAGACTCTAGAAAGGGGTTTATTAGTCAATCAGTCCCAGCGATTGTATTTATCTTCTGAGCACACACACACGTGCGTGCAGAGTTGCTTTTAGTAGGACTCTTTCAGCCCCTGCTGCTAATGGATGAAAATGAGGAAAGATTACGTTGGCACAAAGATGTGATCAGGTTTAGTAAGATGGGGTCAGGTTGATGGAGAGATGTGTTGGATGTTTTTCGCAGGGCGGTATTTGACCCTGGGGTCTGCAAGTCTGAGAGAAGAGGGTGCTGTGGGGACTTGATCCACTTCCGTCCATTGTTCTCCTGATAGCAGCCTTCCCTGCCTGATCGTCCACCAACCTTTGCATTGGTTTATCATGGGCCACCAGGATGAATTATGGATGTCACCAAGAAATCCCTCACCTGAGGGGTTCCTGCAGCTGAGCATCCTCTCTGCCTGGTTATGGAGCCCCAGCATCAATCCTCCGCAGGGACCTTGTGGGCCAGGTTTGCTTCAGCTGAGCCATTTAACGGGACTAAGAGACTTTTCCCAATCATCTCCCACAGTGATTCAGTCATCAAAGACCAACTGTGCTGGTCAGTTAACCAAGTGGTCCAGCACTGGCCTTGAGGGGTAGAGTGTCTGAGGTTACAAAGTGTGTGCAAGAAGAGAGGGGCCTGGAAGAAACCACCTACTGAAATAAAAGCTATAGATGAAGAGGATCTTGGAGGAAAAAAAATACGTTGAAAGTTTCAGCTGATAGAGTAAGTATAACTCTACCTGTGCTCCAAGAGTAATATCTGTTGACAGAGCTGAGGAGCTGCCCCACAGTCTCTACTTGTCAATATCTGTGTCGTTATTACTTGCTTTTAATTGCCTCTGACATACAAGGTCCTTTGGAGATAGCTGACAATGAAAGGGGTGGACCACCTGGAGAACAGGAGAACGCGATGCATGTACTGGTGGGAAAAGTCAGCGTTAAAAGTTAACTTCTGAAAAGATTAGATGTTCTGGCCATCCAGCAGTCAGGACTGGACTGCAGGAAATGCAAGGGCTGTGCAAGGCTGGGACAACCTTGTGTGAGGGCTTGTTGGGGCCAGGGTGGCTGGGAAACGGTCAGAGCTGAGTAGAGTGGAGTTCTTTCAGAGCTCACTCCCGTTCTGAGGAAGCAGAAGGAAAGGATGAGTCGGTGCCATCAGGGAAGAAGATATATGTGGAAGAGTCCCTTTTGAGAATAGAGACAACCTTTTAGCCCTCTGGGGCAGCTCATTCTCACACACCAGAGTGCTTTTTACACCCCATTTCAACTACTCAACATTACATTACACATTCAGCCATACATATGTGGGGATGAGTGCTCTGTGTTGGAGGGAGAGAGGAGAACGATCTCCCCATCCTTGTCCTCTTTCTTGTGCTTTCGTCCTAAGTATTGCATCGGGCTCATGGTTGAAGCATCAGATGAGGCTAGATGGACATGTGCTGTGGCTGAGGTCTTCTGAATGGTAGGCCTGGGCTCATCAAGCCTATTTCCAGCTCAGATCATGGAAGGTTTAAGTTTGTCACTGTCTGCACCCGGATAGTGTAGGCATATCCATAAGTGGAGAGCGAATTACCTGAGATACTGTCTCTTCTGCTATATATCCGGTCCACTGTGTGACTGATGGGTCTTGGAGGTATCATAGCTTGAAAAATACCAGCCCCCGATCCCTATTTTTGTCACTATTACCAGCAGTCATGGTTTGTACAAGGGACAGTATAGTCAAGGGACTTCCCAGCAAAGTGAAGCGTAGATATGATCATTTTAGGTGAGATTCTTGACTCCTGTAAACCTTTGTTGACCTAAAAGACTTCATGGATTTACTCTACCCTGACACCAGGTCAATAGAGGAGAGACACAG